>ML363434.1:0-47170 GCA_005239505.1 Nicotiana paniculata | reverse complement strand
TAAGATAAACCGGTGACTTGGAACACCAAATAAACTAGTCCAAGTGGCGACTCTAATAAATAAAATAATCCCATTTCGAATAATGTCACTTTAATTGGAAGAACTCCCATACCCCCTTGGGGCGTATAAAAAAGGGAGGTGTGACAGGAGTGGAGACCCTATATCTAAAAACATCAACTAAGGAGTGGAGACCAAATGTTGGAAAAGCAAGATAGGGAGTGAAGACTCTATGTCTAAAACATCAACTAGTGAGTGGGGACCCTATGTTGGAAAAGCGACTAGGGAGTAGATACCTGTTCTCAGACAAATCCACACCACAATTAAGTAGTGAGGCGGTTGATGCAATAATAAACTCAACAAAGGTCGAGATCGAATCCACATGGACTTAGAATATGAGATTAGGTGTATATCTAGGTTGATTGTAATTTTTGTCTCAAATTCCACTTCCACAAAATTGATTGGTGCTCTACTTCTACTTTACTCTATCGTTTGTAAGTATAAAACTAAGGAATATATTTTTTATTTTGAGTTTTTCAAATGAATAAAGGGTCTAGGGTCATGACTTCTACCTAGGTGGTTATCTAATGGGTTGTAAACTCCAGGGCAAGTTTGATTAGTTGGGGTTGTAATATAGCAATCACATCCGGGTATTCACTCTATACCTCTCGGTAGTTTGAGTGATTTTTCCCAATTTGTCTTTCTCAAGTCCAAATGGGTATTTTCACAATACAAGTGATATTAGCTCAAGTCGGGTATTACTATCTCTAGTTTTAACCCTTTAATTGGGGCTATCAATTTCTTGAGTTCACCCCAATTCCTTGTTAGCCAAGATTTCCTAGACTTAGTCCCTCTTTCTCAAGTAGAAACTAAGTCATTTAGGCATGAATAAATATTTGCAACCATTAATTCTTGAGTTCTAGCAAGAACTAGGCTAAATATCACTAACCCAATCACAAATAAGCCCAAAATTAAACACCCATCAAATACCCACACTAGGGTTGGGTCATAACCCTAGCTAAAGATTTATCTACTCATGAAAAATACATAAATTAAAGAAGAAATAATATAGAATCCATAATTTTTTATTATGGGATGAAAATCTAGTGTTTGGAGTCAAATCTAGTACAAAATTACTAAAAGTAGTAAAAGAAAACGGAATAGGTGCTCTTCTAAAACATAACTTGACCTAAAAATGACAAAAAGTCTTATATATACTAAGATGAAAATATTTGACAAAAATGCCCTTTCAGAGGTTGTGCGGACCGCACAATTCTGAGTGCGGCCGCACTCTTGCTTCTGCGGTCGGTCTGCATCCTTGAACGTTAGCTCTAGCTTTTGCTGGACTTCTGCGTACTTCACAATTCTAAGTGCGGCCACACTCTTGATTATGCGGCCGCACAATAATGATGCGGTCCGCACTCCTTGACTTTGGACTTGAGCCCAGCTCTCTAATTCTTCACTTCTGCGGATTGCACAATTGTGAGTGCGATCACTTGGCATCCTGCGGCCGCACAATTTTTGTGTGGTCTGCACCCCTTTAGCCTACCCAAATAACAACTCTCTGAATCTCCTCTTCTGCGGCTGCACAGTAATTGTGCGGTCCGCATTGTTGGCCTTTTTGCCCTGTTTTGGTTCGTGTTCACTTTTGACTCCTTTATGAGTTGATTTTGATTCCTTTGGCTCATATTGCAACACTCCTGTAAGCAAACAAATCTCATTAATTTTCGGGAATACCTTTAAACATTTTTGAGCTAAAACACAAGTAAAAGAGGGCAAATAAGCGGTCAAAATCCTTACTTATCAACTCCCCAAACTTAAGCTTTTGCTTGTCCTCAAGAAATTAAGGCAATTCTCACTTCCACTAGAAAAAAAGATATTTTATCTGGACTAAGGTGAATCAATCACGCATCAATTGGGACTAACAATTACCCACACCACATATGAGTTATCAACAACATAATGTTTTAACTTTTTGAGTACCATAGTTCTAATGTGAAACTAGAGTATCAAGAGTTGACTCTATTTATCAAGGAATCTTGCTCTTTCACGTAGGTCATTGTGGATCCCAAACTCCTCCTCCTCTACTCTCCATTAGAATCTCACTTTAGAATGTAACACTCGAAGCAAGGATTATGAAAAGTTCTCTCATCTCTCTCAAAAGAATTTCACAAGTCCGGCTCTAAGTACCATAAGCTTGCCCCTTATGTAAATCACCACTAATGTAAGCTCACTTGACTTGAAATCATGTAGGGCTTTTGCGGGATGCAATGAAGGCTTTTGGACCAAGGTAGGACTTGTTGGAATATAATGGTTTTATCTTTCCTTAAGCACTCCATTTTCTCTTTTCGGCTCATACTTTCTCGACTCTTTGAGTCATTTTCTTCTTCCTTGGGGGAACTAGAGAGACGTAATGTCACTCTTTCTTGATCATGACATTTATTTTTATTATTTTTTATTTACTCCATGCCTTTCATCATTTTTTTCTTTGAATCCCTTCAACTTTCTACCTTATTCACTTTCTTCTTGGATTTTTTTGGTCTTTCTTTCTTTTCTTTTCCTTCCCTTTTCTTCATTTATTTCTCTTCTTTGTACCTTTTATCACTTTCAAACTCTTTGTATCTCCCCCAAACTTATGTTTTTGCCAATTATTTCTCAAGAATGCTAAGAAAAAATCGGGTGCCAAGAGAGGGTCATTATAAAACGGATAAAGGCTTGTAACGTGGTTATTGAAAGAAAAAAGGCTTTGGATCAAAGGGGATGACTAGGGATATCACATTGGTAGGCTATGGATGTTTTCAAATTTCAAATTGGATCAAGGAGAGCCTACAATCATTTTTCAAGACAAGCTACACTTAGAATTTTGCCTAGAGAAACATTTGGGGCAAGTTCTAGACTATTGGCATGGGAACTTGGACTTGCAATTCAATACCTCACCTCTCAAGTTGCTATATTGCTAAAGAGAACAGATTCGAGGACCCACAACAACCCTAGCTAAGATTGAGAATGACAAATGGCTCGACTGAACCATTCGATGATTGTTTAAGTCAACACTAGAGTCTAAAGGTCACAACTAGAGCTGTTTTATGCCAACAACTTTGTTTTAACCATAAGGTCGGAGGTAAATGTGTTAGTACCAAGTGCGGTATACTTGAGACACTTTTATTCATTACTACTATATTTTCCAAAACATAAAAGAAAATGGACTCAGTCCCTTAAGAAGGTTGTCACGCCATCCATCGTTGAGAAGAGCCACCTGGTTCACACAACATCCACCTTTGGAAAGAACCGTGGCATTAAGAAAACCAAAGGCTTATAGTTCACACAGCGTAAAAATAATCTAACAAATTAAAAAGAAGCAACTAAAGTAAATAAGAAGTTATACTACTAAGGAAAAACAAATTAAAGAAGTTATGAAGTAAACTACAGAAAGTAAAATGAATATACAAAATGAAGTAAAGCGAATATATACATAAGGGAAATGAATATATACGTCAAATGGGTAGAATATATACATACCAAAGAGAATATAAATATAAAGATAAAGAAAAAATAGTGTAATAGTTATTACATGACAAATGTCAATCAATCAAAATAGACCATCCCCCAAATGAAAATAAGTATTGTCCCCAATGCTAATAAAAAATAAGAACAGGGAAGGGTAGAGAGTGAAGAAAACTACCTATGTGGTCTCAGTCTGCATGGGGTCCTCAACACCCTCTGTCTCCTCTAACTGTATGTCATCATCTCCTGGCTGAGGGACAACTGGGTTGCTGAGCATCTGTATCATCTCCTCAGCAGTGTGTGCAGTCGCAACCAGCTCCTCAGACTGGCCGGATGCTGCCTCTGGTACTGATGTTGGTGCTGCTGAGACTGTTTTCTCCATGATCAGGTGAAATGGAAGATCTCCGACAGATGTAATCTTTTCAATCTCTTTGCTTAGCTTCTCCACCGACTCCTTTGATGCCCGAGACTTCCGCATCTTCTTAACCTATTTGCCCAAATCCTTAATAAGCTTCCCATGCGTCGCTAGAGTCTCTATAATGGTCTTCTGGTTGTCCAAAATTTTCTTCAATGTTTTCTCCACTAACGGAGGTAGCTGTGGCTCTGCTGGGGCTGAGGACTGTGCGCAATAGCACTGGATATGCCAGTCAGCTTTGTAGTAGCTGCCTGCATCCAGTTGTTGAGACTCGCCAATGTCTGGGAGACTCGCAGGGCAGTATGGGGATAAGTAGATGAGGTCGGCACTGATAATGGCGCTGATAGTCTAGCAGAAGCAGGTGGTCCAGAAGATGAAGTTGGCATGGCTGTTGTCCCGGTGGAAGTACCGACTGCTGTGGAAAGCTCGGCAGCTGAATCAGTAACCACTACCGCTGGCTCCTCAGACTGGCCAGCAGAGGTAGTAGTTTTACCCTTGAACTTCGGGTTGTCAATTCCCTGGAGGTGGTACCATGAGAAAGGATTCTTGGCCTTTATCTCGACGTCATAATGCCTCGTCTCCACCCTGTGATCCTTGAAGTATTCTGTAAGGAAGTTTGGGTAAGGATATGATCTCTCCTCCTTTTGGACAACTAAGGTAATGTTTGAGGACATCAAGGCTCGCACATTTATTGGATATCCAGCTATAATGGATGCCACCAAAGTTTCATGGGGAAGTGGGAGAATGTTCTCATTGAGGCATGGATCAATGCGGCTGCACACGAATGTCTGCCACCATTTTGCTTTAAAGTTTAGGGTGGCTCGGACTATTGGAATCCTTGCTGTGAGCCCTGGAGGTGTTGACCTAGGATTGCCAGAATCTCAGCCAGCACGGGTGAGCTGCATCACCCATAGCTAGCTTGTCCAAGTATTGCACTGCTTCTACTTCTTCAAACCCCAAATATGAGTTCAGTGCACAGGAGTCAAAACGGATTTTCAGATTTCGGACTTTTGTCACCTTGGTACCCTTTTTGATGTGAGCAACGTTGGTATAGAATTCTTTGACCAAGTGCTCATTTTCATCTAGAACGTTGTGGGTGAACCATTTCCATCCTTTGCGCTCCTGGAATTGTGTAAGGAAATCGGGGTTGTGCTTGTTCAAATATTTCATCAAGAATTGTCGCTCAAGAGTTAGTGACCTCTGTCACCACCATTATCTAAATTTAGCAAAGGCATTGGCACTGACAAATCTATCTTCCCATAGCTCTGGCCTCCTTGATCTTTCTAAACCTCCCACTGTAGTATCAACCCATCTCCCATCGTCTGGGACATAATCATCATCGTCCATATTAATTGGATTAGCTGGATCATGTAAGGAAGAGGGCTCAGAGGCTTGACTACCCTCCTCCAAACCTTCAGAAGAACTGGCAGAAGATGATGATTCATCTACCAGGTGGAGTCTCCTTGGGAATTGTTGTGATTGGGCTTCCGGTTGTGCTTGCACAAAGTTACCCTTAGAAGCTTCCCCGGATGGAAGGTACTCACTGGTCTAGGAAGTTTCAGGGGCTCTATTGGCTGTAGTTTTCTTGCTTGTGACCCTTTGAAGTGCTAGAGGTAGGTTGCTTTTGCCTCGACCCCGACCTCGGGAGGGTTCTTCCCTCCCTTTCAATGGATCTCCTCTACCACGTGAGCGAACCATTGTACACAACACATAAGTAGTAGAAATTAGTTAGAATTGAAGCTCATAATGCGGATCACACAAAAGTGAGTGCAGCCGCAGACTGCCGAGTGCGGACTGTACAAAAGTGAGTGCGGCCACAGACTGCCGAGTACGGACCACACAAAAGTGAGTGCGGCAGCATACCCAAAAGTGCGGAACGCACAATTTTGAGTGCGGCTGCACAGCCCCAGGTTCAGACTACTGGGGTATCTGATGTTTCATCAGTGTGGACCGCATAAAAGTTAGTGCGACCGCACAAGTCCAATACGGACCGCACAATTTTGAGTGCGGTTGCACAATTCATTAACATACTTGGCCTTACTCAGGGAGCTGCGGACCGCACAAAAATGTGTGCGGTCGCATACCCTCTAATACGGGCCGCACAAAAGTGTGTGCGGCCGCATAATTTGAATTTCATTAGCACTGCCTTATGATTCATACAAGGTTTTTCACTAATTAGACATGGCTCTAGCAATTTAGCATGATTAGCTACTTACCCGGGCCCCATTTAACATTTAAGATGCTACCCATATGATGCTAAGAAAGAATGACCATCTATTGACATTATTAGGCATGAATTTAACCCTAGATTAAAGAACTAAAACAAATAAAAAGAGGAAGAATCTAAAGCACTAAAATTAACATACCGGTAATGAAGATGCAAGTGAGATTCAACACTGATGAAATGGGGGAAGATTGAGAACAATGGGATATGCACTGTGCTAGCTTAGTTTCAGAGTTCAAAGCTCGTAAAGTGTAAAAAGTTGAGTAAGCACTGCGAGATGAAAAATGCATGATCTCTGAAGTTTAGCCTGTCAAATTTCCTTAATGATTTGGGGTCGCACACAAAATTGTTCGGCCGCAGAGTTATTATGCGGTCCGTATAATTCTGGTGCGGTCCGCATAATTCTGGTGCGGTCCGCACTTTTGCAACACTTAGCCAATTTTTCTTGCACAGTCCCTGCAATGCACACCCATATTTCTGCATACACTTCAAAACTAGTTAGCACAAAACAAATCCGATCTACTATAAAGAAGAAAAAAAGAAGAAAAAAAAGACACATGGGTTGCCTCCCAAGAAGTTCCTGATTTAACATCGCGACACGACGCATGTTACCATCAATCACTTGAAATGGAGCAACGCCACAACGTGGCCATCATCAACCTTGCCAATATAGTACTTCACCCGGTGCCTGACTCTAAACACCTCACCATTCTTATTTTTCAGATCTAAAACACCAAAGGTTGTCATATGTACAACTTCAAATGGGCCACTCCACTTTGATTTCATCTTTCCCGAAAACATCCGCAACCGAGAGTTGAACAAAAGAACAAGATCACCTTCTTTGAATTCTTTGTTCTGGATATACTTTTCATGGAGGTACTTCATCTTGTCCTTATACAAGGACGAACTGGAGTATGCATGGAACCAGAACTCATCAAGTTCCTTCAATCGCTCCACCCTAATATTTGCAGCTACATCTCACTCAAGATTAAGCTTCTTCAACGCCCTCATAGCCTTATGCTCAAGTTCCATCGGAAGGTGACAAACTTTATCGAACACTAACCGATACAGAGACATACCAATTAGTGTTTTTTAATCTGTTCTATAAACCCAAAGAGCATCGTCGAGTTTCTTCATCTAATCAGCCCGGTTGGCATTCACAATCTTTGACAGAATACTCTTGATCTCCCAGTTGGAGACTTCAACCTGCCCACTTGCTTGAGGATGATAGGGGGTCGACACTTTGTGAGTGACACCATACTTGGAGAGTAAAGTATCAAAAGCTTTGTTGCAAAAGTCTGATCCCCCATCACTAATGATGGCCCTTGGAGTACCAAACCTTGTGAATATGTTCTTCTTCAAGAAATCTACCACACTCCGAGCTTCATTGTTGGGAAAATCCACAGCTTCAACCCATTTGGAAACGTAATCCACATCTACTAATATATAGGTGTTCCCACATGAGCTCACAAATGGACCCATAAAATCAATGCCCCACACATCAAAAATATCAATCTCTAGAATGGTTGTGAGGGGCATATCATTTTTCTTGGAGATCCCACCGGCCCTTTGACATTCATCACAACACTTAACGAGATCGCTAACGTCCTTGTAAAGGGTATAACAATAGAATCCACAACTTAGCACCTTTTTAGAAGTTCTCGCTCCACCATGGTGACCACCATATGGCGAAGAGTGGCAAGCTTCAAGAATACCCAATTGTTCTTCTTCTGGTACACATCTTTGGATAACACCATCAGTACAATTTTTGAAGAGATATGGCTCATCCCAATAGTAGTCCAGGCAGTCCAGTTTGAGCTTCTTCCTTTCGTTTGAAGAGAACTCATTCGGAATGATGCCACTCACAAGATAGTTGGCCTCATTATCAAACAATGGCATCCCGATCATAGAAATAGAAAGGAGTTGTTCGTCAGGAAATGAATCATTGATCTCAAGGCCATCATGTGGCCTCTCCTCCTCCTCCAATCGGAACAAGTGGTCCGCCACTTGGTTTTCACTCCCCTTGCGGTCTTGGATCTCAAGATCAAATTCTTGTAAAAGAAGTACCCACTGCATCAATCTTGCCTTAGAGTATTTCTTGCTCATCAAATAATGAAGTGCCGCATGGTTGGTGTGAACAATCACCTTTGTACCCATTAGGTAAGGGCAAAATTTTTCCATAGCAAATACAATGGCTAGGAGTTCTTTCTTGGTCACCGCATAGTTGACTTGGGCCTCGTTCATGGTATTACTAGCATAGTAGACTGGATGGAAGATCTTGTTAATGCGTTTCCCCAATACGGATCCAACCTCCACATCGCTCGCATCACACATGAGCTCAAATGGTAAGCTCTAATTTGGCGCTGTGATATAGGAGTGGTAGTCAACTTATACTTGAGTAGTTCAAATGACTTCATACAATCTTCACTAAAAAGAAACTTGGCATCTTTCTCCAAGAGTTTGAACAAGGGGTTTACCACCTTAGAAAAGTCCTTGATGAATCGGTGGTAAAACCCCGCATGACCTAAAAAGCTCCTCACTCCCTTTTCGGAAGTAGGGGGAGGGAGTTTGGATATAACTTCAATTTTTGCTTTATCAACCTCAATACCATTCTTGGAAATTTTGTGACCGAGGACAATACCCTCCTCGCCCATAAAGTGACACTTCTCCCAATTCAACACCAAGTTAGTGAAGATGGCCATCATACACCGTTAAGTGAAGATGGCCATCATACACCGTTCTTCAAAAGAATTCCCCACGACAGAAAAATCATCCATGAAAACCTCGAGAAAGTCCTCCACCATATCAGTGAAGATGGCCATCATACACCGTTCAAAAGTTGTCGGTGCATTGCATAACCCGAATGGCATCCGCGAGAATAAGAAAGTGCCATAAGGACAAGTGAAAGTGGTCTTCTCTTGGTTTTCAGGAGCAATAATAATCTGGTTATATCCGGAATATCCATCAAGGAAGCAATAATAAGCACATCCGGCTAACCTATCCAACATTTGATCAATAAATGGAAAAATGGTCTTTCCGATTAACTTTGTTGAGATTCTTATAATCCATGCACACTCTCTACCCGGTGACAGTTCTTATGGGGATCAATTTATTTTTTTCATTTGTTATCACAGTCATGCCCCCTTTATTTAGGACACATTGCACCGGCGAGGTCCACGAACTATCGAAAATGGGGTAAATAACCCCGTCATCCAACCACTTGATGATCTCTTTATTCACTACCTCTTGCATGGCCTCGTTCAATCATCTTTGATGTTCCACGGAGGGCTCGACATCCTCCTCCAAAATGATTTTGTGCATGCAAAAGGCGGGGCTTATACGACGAATATCTGCCAATGTCCAACTTATTGCTTTCTTCCTCCTTTGGATCACCGAAAGGGTGGAATCTACCTGCACGTTAGTTAAGCACGAGGAAAGAATAACAGGTAAAGTGGAACAATGTCCTAGAAACTCATACCTGAGGTGTGAAGGCAAAGGCTTTAACTCCAAGGTGGGAGGCTCCTCGATTGAGGGCTTTGTTGGTGGAGTCTTCCGGTTCTCGAGATCCAAGGAAATTTTTTGGGGCTCATAAGTATATGTTCCCATTCCTTGAAAAGCATTGACGCATTCTACAAAGCCTTCCTTCTCATCCTCATAATGATTCAATAACACAGATTCCAAGGTATCTTAAAAATTTATCACAACACTTGTGTCATCAACAATTACTTCAGTTACAAGATTCGCTAATGAACACACTTCGTTGCTATTTGGCTGCCTCATTGATTTACAAACAAGGAACACCACTTTTTCATCGCCCACCCGGAAGGGGATCTTACCAGCTTCTACACCAACTAAGGCCTTCCCTGTAGCAAGGAAAGGTCTTCCAAAATGATTGGAACCTCTTAGTCAACCTCATAGTCAAGTATCACAAATCTACGAGAAGGATGAACTTGTCGACCCAAACTAACACATCATCAATTATCCCCAATGTCTTTTCATTGTCCGATCCACCATTTGCAACCTCATGGATGTGGGTCTTGGTTTCCCAATCCACAACGTTTTGAACACAGAATAGGGCATCAAGTTAATATTTTCCCCCAAGTCACAAAAAGCTTTGGCAAAATCAACATTCACTATAGTGCACGAGATTGTGAAAGCACCGGGGTCTTCCAACTTTGGAGCCATGGAGTGAACAATAGAACTCTTATGATGTGTCATTTTGATCATTTCACAGTTCATTGATCTCTTATTTGTTACCAAATCCTTCATGAACTTGACATATCCCGCATTTGTTCTAAGGCTTTAACCAACAACACATTTATGGACAAACTTTTCATCATATCAATGAATTTCTTGAATTGATTCTCATTATTTTGCTTTGCGAGTCTTTGAAGATATGGAGGAGAAGGTCTTGGAAAGGGTGCCTTGGCCTTTTTCACTACCGAATCCGATATGTTTATTACATGCTCCCTAAACGGGTTCACATCGTTTTGTGTCTCCCCACACTTTCATCAATGTCTATCCTCACCTCTTCATTATCTTGCACATTATTGCTTGGAATGTCGTCTTCTTGGACCAACACATCCTCATCCACATTCGTTCTTTGGTTTGAGGTACTAGAAACTCCACCTCTCCCACTTTTTATTGTCATGCCCATTGCATGCCCCATATTGTTCCCACCCTTTGGGTTCACCACCGTATCACTACGTAGTGCCCCCTTAGGGCGAGTATTTAAAGCTTGAGAAATTTGGCCAAGTTGAACCTCCAAGTTGCGGATAGAAGTATTGTGGGAGGCTAGTTGGGCATTAGAGTCGGCGTTTTTCTCCATCATTTGCTTAAACATGTTTTCCATCCCATTTCACTATTGGAAGAACTCGGACCTTGCGATGGATATGGAGGCGGGTTATTTAGTTGTTGATACATCGAGGGCCTTTGAAAGCTCGACCCCTGATTTCCTTGATTGTTATTGTTCCAAATCCCTTGATTATTGTTGCCTCCCCAATTTATTTGATTATTGCCACCCCAATTACCTTGATTATTTCCTCCCCAATTGCCTTGATTACCCCAACTGCTTTGATTATTGTTGTTCCCCCAGTTGCCTTGGTTGTTGTTGTTGCCACCACTCCAATTTCCTTGGTGGCCTTGGTTGCTCCAATTTCTTTGGTTTCCTTGTGATCTCCATTATTGTTGATTTGGAGCATTGCTTCTTTGACCTTGATAATTGTTGACATATTGAACCTCTTCATCTTGATAATACCCAATATTACTTTGCTCAAATTATTTCGGATGGTTTTGTACTTGTTGACCTCTTGTCGTCTCTTGTTCACCATCATGTTCACCCCTTCCATAGCATTCACCTGTTTCGGCCCTTGAACCTGTTGAAGCTGAGCCTTGGCCAATTGGTTCATGGTGGTTGTAAACTCCGTAATAGCTTGCCCATGATCATGTAGCTCTTTGTGTAGGTGAATAACATTTGGGTCACCCTAAGGAACATTGGCTTTACTTTGCCACGCCTAAGAGGTATTCGCCATCTCATCGAAGATTTCACAAGCTTCAAAATAAGGCGTGTTCATGAAGTTACCGCCGACGAGTTGATTTACCACACACTGATTCGTTGTGTTGATCCCCATGTAAAAGGACTGTTGGATCATGGCCTCAGTCATATCATTGTTCGGGCTTTCTTTGACCATGGTATGATATCTTTCCCAAATCTCGTGCAATGTCTCATTAAGCTCTTGCTTGAAATCTAGAATTTCATCCCTTAGTGTAGCCATTTACCTTGGAGAGAAGAATTTGGCAATGAAATTCTCGGCCAACTCATCCCAAGTGTGGATGGAATGATTGGGCAATCTCTCTAACCAGTCCAAAGCCTTTCCCCATAGAGAAAAGGGAAACAACCTTAATCGCAGTGCCTCCTCGGAGACATTTATTTTCTTGCTCCCCCAACAAGTATCGACGAAACCCTTGAGATGCTTGTAAGCATCACGTTCTTTATTTGGAAGTTGCTTGCCCTAATCCGGGGCGGGACAATTGCACTTGCATAACCCTCATTCGGCAACACCTGGTGCGCTGCTCTTGGTGGAGGTGGGGGAGGGTTTGGGATATTATCATGAGGCTGTCGGCCTAGCCTGTTTAGTTGAGGTTCGGGATGAACCTCATCTACTCGATCATATTCTACCTCCTCCCCCAATGGTAAATTTCCGAGGGGCTCGTTGTTAAGAGCCATTCCGTCCTAAAAGTAATTCACAAACAAGATTAGTGTCTCCGAAGGAAAGAAAGACAAAACACACAAATACCTAAACATATAGCTAAATTTGTTTAAGTCCCCAGCAATGTCACCAAAAATTGATCTCGGCCAAATCCACACCACAATTAAGTAGCGGTCGATGCAATAATAAACCCAACAAAGGTCGGGATCGAATCCACATGGAGTTAGAATATGGGATTAGGTGTATATCTAGGTTGATTGTAAGTTTTGGCTCGAACTACACTTCCACAAAATTGATTTGTGCTCTACTTCTACTTTACTCTATTGTTTGCAAGTATAAAACTAAGGACAATATTTTTGGTTTTGAGTTTTTCAAATGAATAAAGGGTCTAGGGTCGTGACTTCTACCTAGGTGGTTATCTAATGGGTTGTAAACTCTGGGGAAAGTTTGATTAGTTGGGGTTGTAAATTGCAATCACATCCAGGTATTCACTCTATACCTCTCGGTAGTTTGAGTGATTTTTCCCAATTTGGCTTTCTCAAGTCCAAATGGGTATTTGCACAATACAAGTGATATTAGCTCAAGTCAGGTATTACTATCTCTAGGTTTAACCCTTTAACTGGGACTATCAATTTCTTGAATTCACCCCAATTACTTGTTAGCCAAGTTTTCCTAGACTTAGTCCCTCTTTATCAAGTATATACTAAGTAATTTAGGCATGAATCAATGTTTGCAACCATTAATTCTTGAGTTCTGGCAAGCACTAGGCTAAATATCACTAACCCAATCACAAACAAGCCCTAAATTAAACACCCATCAAATACCCACACTAGAGTTGGGTCACAACCCTATCTAAAGATTTAGCTACTCATAAAAAATACATAAATTAAAGAAGAAATAAAGATAGAATCCATCATAATTGATTATGGGATGAAAATTTAGTGTTTGGAGACAAATCTAGTACAAAATTACTAAAAGTAGTAAAAGAAAACGAAACAGGTACTCTTCAAAAACATAACTTGACCTAAAAATGACCAAAAGTCCTATTTATACTAAGCTAAAAATATCTAACAAAAACGCCCATGCGGAGGTTGTGTGGACCGCACAATTCTGAGTGTGGCCGCACTCTTGCTTTTACGGCTGCACAATTCTAGTGCGGTCCGTATTCCTTGAACTTAAGCTCTGTATTTTTCCGGACTTCTATTGACCGCACAATTCTGAGTGCAGCTGCGCTCTTGATTATGCGGACGCACAAAAATGATGCGGTCCGCACTCCTTGACTTTAGACTTGAACCCAACTCTCTGATTCTTCACTTCTGTGGACCGCACAATTGTGAGTGCGGTCACACTTGGCATCCTACAGGCACAATTTCGTACGAGCCACACTCCTTCAGCTTACCCAAATAACAACTCTCTGAATCTCCTCTTCTGCGGCGGCACAATAATTGTGCGGTCCGCACTGTTGGCCTTTTTTCCCTGTTTTGGTTCTTGTTCACTTTTGAATCCTTTATGAGTTGATTTTCATTCCTTTGGCTCATATTGCAACACTCTTGTAAGCAAAAGCATTTTATTAGTTTTCGGGAATACCTTTAAGCATTTTTGAGCTAAAACACAAGTAAAAGAGAGCAAATAAACGGTCAAAATCCCTACTTATCAAGACCCTATGTCTAAAAATATCAACTAGGGAGTGGAGACCCTATGTTGGAAAAGCGACTAGGGAGTAGAGACCCTATGTCTAAAATAAAATTAACTAGGGCGTGGAGACCCTATGTTGGAAAAATAGACTAGGGAATTGAGACCCTATGTCTAAAATAAAATCAACTAGGGAGTGGAGACCTTGTGTTGGAAAAGTAGACTAGGGAGTGGAGACTCTATGTCTAAAATAAAATCAACCAGGGAGTGAAGACCCTATGTTGTAAAAGTAGACTAGGGAGTGGAGACCCTATGTCTAAGATAAAATCAACTAGGGAGTGGAGAACCTATGTTGGAAAAGTAGACTAGGGAGTGGAGACCCTATGTCTAAAATAAAATCAACTAGGGAGTGGAGACCTTGTGTTGGAAAAGTAGACTAGGGAGTGGAGACCCTATGTCTAAAATAAAATCAACTAGGGAGTGGAGACCCTATGTTGGAAAATGCAGCTAGGGATTGGAGACCCTATACTACCATGATTTCAAACTTTTTTTTTAAAGAGAATAAGCAAAATACGGGAAAGAACTTAGAGAAAACTTCCCTTTTTGGGGTTGTTGCTGTTGCAGAGCAATTTTAGTTTACGCATGGTTTCTTTTTGGTTGCACCTGCTTGTTGCAAGGTTGCTTTGGATTGCACCTGTTTCCTGTGGTTCAAACAAAGAACAATTTGTCAGTTTGAAATGGTGGTTGGTTTTGCGGCCTTGAGTGCTTCAGTCATTTGATATCGGCCCCTCTTCTTTGATGGTACTTTTAACTGCAACTGGTTGTTCCCTGAACAGCGATTTCATTTATGGCCCCAGAGAACCCTTGGCTTTTCCAAAACTTTACCATGACGGTTGATCGCATGGGACTTAACCTTTTTCAACTTTATTTTGCCTTTATAGGCTTTTCATTTCTTTCTCGAGTTTTCAATTTCAAAACATAAACCACCATGGCCAGTCGAAGTCGACTAGAAGCCCCTGCCGAGGCTGGGTGCCCTTTTGCATATTAGCTTGCATCAAATGAGAACCCTGTAAATCAGTCTTACCATCCTTTCTTTGCCTTAGTTTCAGAACAGAGTTAGACCAAAAGTGATTCAAAGAAAAGCAGACAATGGAATGGATAATGAATTAGACAAGAGGTGTTCCTTTTGGGGAAAGAAAAGAAAAACTTATCTGGAGTGAATGCGGACTTCAATGAACATGACATGCCTCTTGGACTGGATGCCTGAACTGTGTAAACCGTCCAACTCTCACAATTTCATCACAACTTATGCCTCTAAATTGAGAAACCTTGCCAGGACTCTATCGATGCCGATGGCTGCGAGGATCCTCTTTTCGATCAGTGGCGCCCTTTGTAGATTTTCACCAGCTGACCTCTCTCATTTATCTTCTCACCATCGCCTTATAGTGCTCTTTGCGAGTTTTCACTATGAATACTCTCTCATTTTCAGTTTCTCTGCTTACCTTCGCCTCACGGTTCCCGTGAGGGTTTTCACCAATCATGCTCTCTCATTTTATTTCTCTCATTTTGATTGCATCGGATCCAGTAGTTGTATTCTCCGATCCTTGAACATTCTCACTGATTGATCGGAAGTACTTGAAAGGATTTGGGTAAAAAGGGTTTGGACTGAATTACTACTTTGGAACCTTTCAGGCGAGACCATCGCCGAAAGATTATAACATCTGCCCTAGCTTCAACTTTTGGGGGAATGTGGATTTTTGTTTTGGTGTGACTAAACCCCAGAGAGAGGCTGCCTACATATCCTTTCAGAATCAATTCGAACGTAGTTCAAGAAACCTTTGTTTTTGATTTTCTTATTTTTCTTTTTTTCTATTTTGTTTTCTTTTCTTTTCTCTTACTTTTCCTCTTCTTCTTTTTTTTTTTTTTGCATTTTTCATTTCTTTTCCCTTTATTTTTTGCCTTATTTTTTTTAAAATAATTTTTAATAACACTTTTAGGTTCCAAAGAGGGTAATTAAAGAAGAGTAACCGGCTCAAAGGGTTTACAAAAAGGGTTGATGGTGTTTGGGTAGCGAGAATGAAAGCCTTCGTCATCCTAACCGAAAAATATTTATATTTTATGGAGGACCAAACATAGTACCTTTTGACTTCCCGCGTTGACAGTTGTTTCAGGGACATTTTCTTTGATGTTTTCCAGGTATAACCCTCTCTTTCAGCAGTACTCTGGTTTACCATGGATGGATATTTCTAATCTGGAGCCAATTTTCCTTTAGTTGTTCCTATTCTTTGTTTTATCTTCTTTTATTTCCTTAAACCTATTTTCATTCAATTCTGATTCTTGGTTCATTATTTCGAAGTCTGACAACATTTTAGGATCTGGGCATGAAGTGTGCAAGCATGTCATGTTTTTGAAATCTGTATTTAACAAAAAAAAAAAAGAATAATAAAAGTGACAAGATTAAGAAAAGAGACATTCCTGCACTATGAAATATTAATTTCATTTTATTTTTATTTTTTTGGATTTTTTTCAAGGATAGAAGGGTTTACATCAGAAAGTAAGACAATAAAGTAAAACTTCCGGATTACACCCTGAAATAACGCTGACGCAGAAAGGATAGCAAGACTGGCTACTGAGACTCCTGTCTAATAGGAAACTTTCAGGCTTAGCGACCATTTTTTGGCTTTTCCTCTATCTCATCAATGACTGCAATATCCTTTAGTGCTGGATCAAATTCCTCATCTTCACAAATCACTTCGACTATTGGACCATTGGTGTGAGTAGAGGATTACTCATCATATTAGGGGTCTCTTCGCCCCAAAGAACGATTTCTTTCGGCTTCAATCAAGTCTTGAACTGCCCTTTTAAGGGTCCAACAGTCCTTTGTACTGTGTCCCACTGCTCCAGCGCGGTATTCACATCTAGCATCAGCTCGGTGCGAGGGGGACTCGGGGTTCGGCCGGTTTGGGGCCACTGGCTGCAACAGACCTAGCCTGATTAACTTTTGGAATTAGCTTGAATACGATTCACCAATAGGGGAGAGCTAATTCCTTCTGAGGGGCTCATTTGGGCGAGGATTGTATTATGGAACATTTATTTGGGAATTATACGGAGCTTGGTAAAGATGGGCATTTTGTTATATCCCACAATATTACATCGATATTACACCCGCAGTACTATATCACGGTAATGATACGCTTTGCAGTGTTAAATTACGACGATATTGCACCCTGTAGTATTGTACGATTGAATTTTTCATAAGGTAATTGACATTAGTCCAAGGGAAAAAATTATTTGGAGATTATAAGGATTATGCTATTTTAAGCAAATAATGAGTAAATTCGTGATGGTGAGAGGGGAATCAAGTCAAAGAAAGTGAGTTTCGTCGAAATTTGGCATTTTGGAATAAAATATGGCCTGAGTAAAATATCCGGTATTTATGGACTAGTGACATACAGGTACCACATGGCCATGATAGTAAGGTCTATAAGGTGTGTTAAGAGTGATTGGTATTTTAAGTAATTTGAGATAATTTCTAATTATGTGGATAATTGGACAATTATTTGTTAATGGGGAATTAACCAACTAATTAAGGAGATAAGTGGAAATTATTGGATAAGGATAAGGGGAAAGATATGTTGTAAATCTTCAGTTCAAGATGTGATCATTTCCTACAAGATATGATCAATTCACAAGTCTTCAAGTCTAATTCACAAGAAACGTGAATTAAAACTAAGGAATTAACGGATTTTGGTTAAATTTTCATACAAAGTTACACTGCGTAATTGCAATGGGATTTGCAATTCTAAGAAAGCACGGTAAAATCTTTCTCAAGAACAACGTACGGATTTTCTTCTACTTCGATCCGCCATTACGTGTTCTCGCAATCAACGGGTGTTAAAGGAATTGTCAAGGGAATCGGTTCAGGTATGTTAAGGCTATCCCTTCTTTCTTTTTTGCATGATCTATACGACAGGAACAAAACGAGAAAATGCACAACTTCCATAAATGATTCTATTCATAAAAATACTAGGGGTGTCTATATTCTTGATTCCCCGTGTGAATTATTATTATATCTTCTGTTCATGGGTCTCATAAAATACGTATTTTGATAAAGTTTATCCGAAAGGTTTATTGATTTTTATGGCGTTCCGAGAAAATTTTATTAATGTATTTCTTATTCATTTCATGCATTTATACATGTACATTGACCCATGACCAGATGACATTATATACGCCATATATATGTATGTATATGTATATGGGATATAGGAACGGTTATGGCATTATATACGTACCACCATCTGATCAGCTGGTATGTTAATGATTTTGCCCACAGTGGCCGATATGATATGATGGGATGCCCTTAGAGGCCTGATGATGTTATGAAACATGTACGTATGAATTACATGACATTTATACGCATATACATGATATTATAAATATTTCATGATTTACAGAGTTATCCAGACATACAGGTTGAGTCGTTTACTCTATATTTCTTCTATGTCTGTTATGTACTTATTTATGTGCCTTACATACTCGCTACATTATTCGTACTGGCATCTCTTTTGCCTGGGGACGCTGAGTTTCATGCCCGCAGGTCCCGATAGACAGGTCGAGAACCCTCCAAGTAGGCTATCAACTCAGCGGAAAATGTTGGTACGCTCCATTTGCTTCGGAGTTGCTTGTTTGGTTAGTATGATTAGACGTGTATTGTTTGGTATGGCGGGACTCTGTCCCAACCTTTTTGAAAATTATGTATTCTTAGAGGCTTGTAGACAGATGTCATATATGTAAGAGATTGTATGGCCTTGCCGACCTATATTCGGTGTACCAGTGGTTATTTTGGCTTATATGCCCGGATGTCTTACGTATAAATTGGTATTACATGTTGTATTCTACCTATTTCACAGAAGCCTCTTTGGCTCAGTTATCTATGATAGTATGATACTAAAACATATGTTATGTTGGTACTCGGTTGAGTAAGGTATCGGGTGCCCGTCGCGGCTCATCGGTTGGGTCGTGAAAAAAGTGGTATCAGAGCAGTTCTCTCCTAGGGAGTCTACAAGTCGTGTCTAGTAGAGTCTTTTTTATGGGTGTGTCGTGCATCACACTTATAAGCAGGAGGCTACATGGCATTTAGGACTGTCACTCTTTCTTCTTACTCTAGATCGTGTCATAGATCTCAACTGTAAAAACACAATTTCCTAACTCTATCTTATTCATAATACGACGATGCCTACATCAAGAAAGGCGATTGATAAGAGATATAGTTGTGGAAGAGTTGAACTAGAGGAACTCGATTTTTTTTCATCATGCTTATGATGGATAAATTTGATGTATTCAGCAGATCATGTGTGTACTAAGACGTGTAAGTTTCTTTCTAAGGATCCCTAAGGCAAGAATGCCTATCCACTCTTACGGTACAAAGTAATAAGAGAATCAAAAGGTAGACACAAGTTTCAGCAAGTAAAAGAAGCAAGGTGAAGAATGGTACGAGGCACCCAGTTAATGAAGATTAATAGTATTTACAATTCAAGCAGAGAAATATAAGCATTTCGAGATACCTTAAAATGTAACAGAGGTATTTACAATTAGTCACACTCATCTCAATTATGCTCCATGGGAGCTAACATAAATAGTTAGGAGAAGGACGAATATCAGGAACCGGCTGGGGTTAGAGTAACCCAAAATGATGGTTGGATTGCTTGCGTTAGTTGACATTTCCGAAGGATATTGTAAATGTGCTAACAAAATCTCCTTTCAAGACACCCATATGGTACACTCTGAAATAATACAGCAAGATATGAGTACAATAAAGATAGGCACTGGAAGCCTTGAAAGGATAAATGCTACCTTAGTATGGCTCCCGTCCCTAGTAAAGAAAGAATGTTAGTCAACCCGAAGAGACACTAGATGGAGCAAGGGGAACTAAAATCAAAGTAATGTCCTATTGAAATTTTCAGAACAAAGTGTTAGATAGAAATGTTAGCAGGAAATGAGAAGAGAGTTATAGGATATATAGTCAAGTGAATGAAAAATCGAGAGCGGCCAGGCCTTGAGACAACAAAAGAGTATAGGCCATAAAGTTATATCCTCATTTTGAGAAATAAGTTCGTGACTCCAACGCGACTACCAGATGGGAGAGTTAATCCCCAGAGTAATAGAAATCAGTATGGGCTGGTGAGCGAGATAAACACAATATGAATTAGGGGCTAAATGATTTGATGATAGTCAGCATCATGAGAATTTCAAATTGCATTTCATCGATAATAGAATGGACCATAGAAGAAGATTCACGAGGAATTCAGAGAATGGTTATTCAGGAAGACGTTTCCCTAAAAAAAATCAATGTGAGCAAAGTTAGGCTTAAAGAACTGTAGGTGCCAGTTACACTAGGTGCTTCCCTCATGAGAAATGAAATTTGTTATCCTTAGTACAGAAGGATTACCTCAAGCCGAGTGAGGGTTATCGATAATATGAGAAGACTCCAATGATGAAGAGGTATAACATCTATAGGTAAATAGTTGTAGCGCTAAGTATTAGTACTTCCCTAAAGGGGGGAATGTGGAGTGAGGTGGCATTAAATCAGAATTAAGTGGTTCTAATAATTATGAAATGGTAAAGGAAGAATGCAATAAAACGAAAAAGGGATGAGATTGCACTTATTCAAAGCCTACAGATATGCTATGATACCAGGGCATTATGCAAACACGACGTCAAGGAGAGGAAGAAAGGGTTCCTACCCGAGATATTATTGATTCATAAGGAGCTAGTGCGAGAAGTAAGCTAAGACATAGGAAATGACCCACGAAAGCTTTCGCAAAATATTGTACGGGAATGGGCCAACAACTAATTAGTGTTCGATTTAGGAAGAGCCTAGATATGTCTAGACAAGAGGATACAGACAAATCAATAGATCGTGCAAGATAAACATAGGGAACCCCAAAATGGGAAATTCAGCCTCACAGTTATGACATCTTGATCCTTGAATATATCTATATAGTAGTTGGGGAAGTTAAAAAGGTACCGTATAAGTGTTACGGAAATAAAAGAAAGTGCCACTGTGAAGACAATCAAAATATTAGTTCAGAAGTAACCTTACAAGCACAAAGGCGTGGAGATAAGTAACTACGGGTAATTATAAGCGAAGAAAAACATCAAAAAATTTGTCACGCATATGATGTGATAAGCTTGAGTCCTTACAAGAGACAGAAGGTCTTTCCTAAGTACTACAACGAAAGACTAGCTGAGAAAATAAGGAAGAAGGCTTCAACCTAAACACAATGATCTAAAGAGGAAATGGTCTTATAAAAATAGTCTCTGAACAACATTGTATGCACTCCATAAGAAAATGACACCTACTGTGGCTAATGAAAGGGAAGTAAAATTGATATTCAAGATCATATGAGTTGTATGGAATTCCAATATGCATGGGAACCAAGATACACTAATTATGCACGCAAAAAGGGGGCAGAAAGACCAAGAAAAGTAATTGCTTATGTCTGAAGAAAGCTTAGATGGAACAATGAATTATTCGATTCATGATTCAGAGTTAGTACGTTATGAACGCACTTAAGAGATTGGATTTTATACATGCAGCATATATAGCCGTAGAAGATTCTGGTATACGTTAAAAGAAAGAATTAAGCCTAGGTCATAGACGAAGGATTGAATTATTAAAGGATTGTATTATGGATATTCCTCACCACCCATGGATAAACATAATAACTAATACCATGAACCGCAGATCGGGAGGTAGCTTAAGCCTACATAAAGGTTGATTAGAAGAAGAGGGAAACTAAAGAGTTACATCAATGAAGTGAATCAGGAATCTGATTATTGGACCCAAAAAATTATAGAAATTGTGATTCAGAACATTACATGATCACTCTCAATATCAGAGATACCAAAGGGATAGCACAATAATCATATTCTATAACAACTCTACGATAAAGCCAGTTAGAAAAATACCAACCTTATAAGAATTCAGTGTGGAGCTCCCACCGGATTGTATAGGCACCAGAGGTGCAAGTATTATAATAGAGCTTCAAGTTATGAACGTGAATTATACCTTTGTGTAAGGGAGGTAATGAAAAAGGTAAAAGATGCGATGCGATATTTTAAAGTAAGTAAGGTAAAGGTGAACAACGTACAAGATACTCAAAGGCTGAAGATCGTGAATAGTCCATGCTTCAGATAGAAGGCTAGAAGCACTAGGATTCAATATCCAGACATGATAGCAGCGTCATCAGTGGCATACCTTCCAACCTATGGTTTCTAAGTACCGAGAGATCTAGTAAAGAGAGTAAAGAACAGTTAGAGACGATGTGATGTCTCTCTTGATGTTCCAGAATAACACAAGAAAATCTATGGTACAGGCAAGTTGAAGGAAGGCCGAAAATAGTATAAATAGATATGTATAGGTCCCAACTAAAGTATAGTAAAGCGACAAAGTTTTATGACAAGAACGAGAAAGGGCAAGTGAGAAGGTGACGAGAATGGATAAGTCCTCGGGATTAAGCCCATAAAAACAAGAGAGCTAATGGTTTCTCTAAGTTATAAAAAGTTCAGTATAACATGAATGAACTCAAAGGAGTCTAAGACTAACAATATCTAGAAAAAAATGGAATGTTGCCTTGGTAGTGGAATGAGGGTGTGATTGTGATAGATAAAAGATGAAGGTTGGACCTTCGACTAAGTAATAATTTGAAGAGGATTTCATGGATTGTAAGGAATTAAAAACGTAAGGTGAATCACATTGGGATGCTATAAAATACAATTATTGAAGTACAATATTACCCCTAAGCGGATCAGGAAAATCACTTCAAATATTCCTCGATACAACATAAGCCTTAGTGGCAATGTATTACATAAGAAGTTTCAAGTTATCAAAGGAAGATTGTAGATACACATTGAGGTGAATCGACAATGGATGGATAAAAGATACAAAGTACGAGATGAGATTAGACCATCATTCTTAAGATGAACAGTAATGAAGAAGAGTTAAAAGACTTAGCTTTATGCATAAAGGATAAGCAACAAGAGTAACCTGGAGTTTGGTCGCAGACCTCAGTAATAATAAATCAAAGTAAGAGTTACGGTATAGTATGACCTACTTAGATGTAGTAAAGATAATGACACCCAGAGTTACAACTTGACATAATTTCGTAGATGTTCACAAAGTGAGGCCTGGAGATTAGCTAAGGGCTGGTGGAAAGAAGAGAGAAGGGTCGCATAGGCGCACATACAAAGTTAGAGTCGTACAAGCTGCATGATAGAAGGTAGCAGCATTTATGAGATTAGAAGGATTCCGACTACAAATCGTGGTGTGAGAAAGAGGCTTAAAAGGGGGAATGTCGTGGCCTTTGGAGTTATTCACAGAACAACTGCCTAAATGGCAAGGAGAGTATTAAGGTATTCACAAGAGCTATAAGTTATGTAAATGATAAGAACATCAGTAAACATTTAAGGACGCATGTTCCAAAAGGGGGGGAGTGATGTTACGCCCCGAAATATTACGTCGATATTACGCCCGCAGTACTATATCACGATGATGCTACACTTCGCAGTGTTAAATTACGACGATATTGCACCCTGTAGTATTGTACGATTGAATTTGTCATAAGGTAATTCACATTAGTCCAAGGGAAAAAAATTATTTGGAGATTATAAGGATTATGCTATTTTAAGCAAATAATGAGTAAATTCGTGATGATGAGAGGGGAAGCAAGTCAAAGAAAGTGAGTTTCGTCGAAATTTGACATTTTGGGATAAAATATAGCCTGAGTAAAATACGCGGTATTTATGGACTAGTGTCATACAAGGTACCACATGGTCATGATAGTAAGGTCTATAAGGTGTGTTAAGAGTGAGTAGTATTTTAAGTGATTTGAGATAATTACTTATTATGTGGATAATTGGACAATTATTTGTTAATGAGGAATTAACCAACTAATTAAGGAGATAAGTAGAAATTATTGGATAAGGATTTCGTCTTTAACGTGGCAGCCCACAAAGTCACAAAAAGGCGACTCTTAAAGTCCACATATAGGTGATACATTTAGAATCCTAGTTGGCCAACTCATCCACAAAGTGTGGGACTCACAAATCTCCAAGACAAAGAGATTATTAGACGCAATTCAAGAGAGAAAAAGCTTTTGGAGGGGGGGCTGCCGTGAAACCTTGCAACAATGAATAAGGTGAGACTTCTTAAATCCAATTAATTTCATACAAGATATGATCACTTCAAATAAACATACAGTGCAAATCTTCAATTCAAGATGTGATCATTTCCTACAAGATATGATCAATTCACAAGTCTTCAAGTCTAATTCACAAGAAACGTGAATTAAAACTAAGGAAAGTAACGGATTTTGGGTATATTTTCATACAAAGTTACATTGCGTAATTGCAACGGGATTTTCAATTCAAAGAAAGTACGGTACAATCTTTCTTAAGAACAACGTACATATTTTCTTCTACTTCGATCCGCCGTTACGTGTTGTCGCAATCAACGGGTATTAAAGGAATTGTCAAGGGAATCGGTTCAGGTATTTTAAGGTTATCGCTTCTTTGTTTTTGGCATGATCTATACGACATGAACGAAACGAGAAAATGCACAACTTCCATAAATGATTCTATTCATAGAAATACTAGGGGTGTCTATATTATTGATTCCCCATGTGAACTATTACTATGTATTTTATTCATGAGTCTCAGAAAATACGTATTTGATAAAGTTTATCCGAAAGGCATATTGATATTTATGGCGTTCTGAGAAAATTTTATTAATGTATTTCTTATGCATTTTATGTATTTATATATGTACATTGACCCATGACTAGATGGCATTATATATGCTATATATATGTATGTATATGTATATGGGAACGGTTATGGCGTTATATACGCACCACCACCTGATCAGCTGGTATACGTTAATGATTTTGCCCACAGTGGCCGATATGGTATGATGGGATGCCCTCAGAGGCCTGATGATGTTATGAAACATGTACCTATGCCTTAAATGACATTTATACGCATACGCATGACATTATAGATATTTCATGATTTACAGAGTTATCCAGAGATACAGGTTGAGTCGTTTACTCTAGAATTCTTCCATGTCTGTTATGTACTTATTTATGTGCCTTACATACTCATTACATTATTCGTAATGGCGTCCCTTTTGCCTGGGGACGCTGTGTTTCATGCCCGCAGGTCCCTATAGACATGTCGAGAGCCCTCCAAGTAGGCTATCAGCTCAACGGAAAATATTGGTGCGCTCCATTTGCTTCGAAGTTTCTTGTTTGGTTAGTATGATTAGACGTGTATTGTTTGGTATGGCGGGACTCTGTCCGAACCTTTATGAAAATTATGTATTCTTGGAGGCTTGTAGACAGATGTCATGTATGTAAGAGATTGTATGTCCTTGCTGGCCTATATTCAGTGTACCAGTGGTTATTTTGGCTTATATGCCCGTATGTCTTACGTATAAATTGGTATTATGTGTTGTATTCTACCTATTTCACAGAAGCCTCTCAGGATCAATTATCTATGATAGTATGATACTAAGAGATACGTTATGTTGATACTCGGTTAAGTAAGGTACCGGGTGCCCGTCACGGCTCATCGGTTGGGTCGTGACACATTTCTGGGAGGTGGAGCTTGGTTTTGTGTATAAGGTTGTGGCCGCATGTAAGATTGCGTGTTCATCACCGCATATAGAGGCGCTGCCACAGCATAAGCAGCATCTTGATAAGGATAATAGTGTTGTGCGACCTCAGGAAGCATATATGATTGGTTGAATGCCCTGCGGTTTCCTTCGAGCTCGAAGCCATCATGGCTCCCTCTTTTCTCCCGTTTCTGTTCATTAAACCATCTGAACCATTCTGATTGGCTTGTGATGCAGCCTTAAAAGCATCTTGACTCAAGATTCGACCCGTTTTCAAATCATTTTCGACCATCTCCCAAATTTTGATAGCCTCGGCGAACGGTCTACCCATAGCAGACATCAAGTTCTGTAAGTAGTCCGTCTCTTGGGCTTGTAGGAAGACCGTAACCATTTCAAATTTGTCCATTGGAGGCTTTAACCTGGCGGCTTGCTCACGCCATTTGACAGCATATTCACGGAATATTTCTGTTGTTTCCTTTTTCAAATTGGATAAGAGTTTCTGTCGGGAGCAATGTCTATATTATATTGGAACTGGCGGACAAAATCTCGGGCTATATAGTCCCACACATGCCAATGGGTAATTTCTTGATCCATATACCATTTAGAAGCGATTCCGGTGAGGCTTTCTCCAAAATAGGCCATTAGCAGCTCCTCTTTTCCGCCAGCGCCCCTTAGCTGGGTACAGTATCATTTCAGGTGAAACGATCGGGTCTCCGTGCCCGTCGTACTTTTCAAATTTTGCCATCTTGAAGCCAACTGGCAAGTGAATATGGGAAACATACATAGGTCGGAGTATGAGATGCTTTTTTGTCCACTCAGACCCTGCATGTTTCTCGGGCTTTGTTCTAGGCTCTTCATTTTTCGAGCCATTTCCTCTTGCTCGGAATTCTTGACAACCTTTTCTTGTAAAACCGAAAAGTCACACTGCGGATGTTGAGTAAATGAGTATGGGGCACATATGTTATTTCTGGTTGAAACTATGGACCCTGAAAGGTGAACATTGGAGGCTCAACTTAGGGAACACACGGATTGCACTTGGTGGTTCCCTACCATTAGACCAAGAGTCCCACATTTTCAACATGCGGAGACGCAAAATTCTATTTTCTTCAGTAGCAGTTGATTCTAGCTGCGGAATAGCCGATGTCGGGATATCCTCAGGATCGATAATTGGTAGATTGATTTCGGAGGTCATCCCTGCCTTGGGATCTTGTGAAGGATGGGAAGTCAGACTACCAACAAAACCAACCACCTGAACAAAACCTGGCTAATTTGCACGCCGAACAACCTTGTTAGTTTTGAGACATTTAACATATAAGAAATCGCACGTTAGGATGCAATGCACCTTACAGTTAAACACTTCTACCATGTGTTTAAATTGTGTATTTCATCTCGGCCTTTAAATGTCCTTTTCCATTCTATACCTCTATCATTTCAATTTCTGGCTCTTTTTTTTTTCTCTTTTTGTTTTGAATATTTTTCTTTCACATCTTGATCTTTTTTGTTGTTTTCGCTCTTTGTTTTTTTGTATGTCATTCCTTTTTTATCCTTTTTCTTACTCATTTTATTTAATGGCAATGATCGAGTCTGATGGGGATTGCCTACGTATCATGACGCCACATGAATCAGACCATTACGTAGTTCAGGAAAATCAGGAATGGACTAAATAAACTAACTTTTTTTTTGCTTTCTTATAACACTCAGACAATGAAAGCGTTTAGAAAAATAATATATATTTGTTGCATTTTGATTCTTCTTTTTTTTTGGAATTTTCAAAAGAAAGGATTTTAAAGAGGAAAGAAAATATTTTTGGATTTTTTATTTTGATTTTTGTTTTTGAAATTTTCGAAAGAAAGACTTCTAAAGAAAGAAAAAAAAAATTGGATTTTTGATTCTTGATTTTTGTTTTTTTTGAATTTCTAGGAAAAAGACTTCTAAAAAAGTTAGAAAATATCTTTTTTTGGATTTTGATTTGGTTTATTTTTTTTTCGAATGAAAGACTTCTAGAAAGAAAATATTTTTGGGTTTAAAATTTTTTTCTTATTTGGAATTTTCTAAGGAAAGACTTCTAAGGAAGGAATTAAAAGAAAATATCTTTGAATTTTTGGAAATTGAGGGCCGGAACCGATGAGGTTTTCCTACGTATCTCACACTCGGTGAGAATCAGATCAGCGTAGTTCGGTTAGTTTTGACATAACCGGGAAAACATCATCTTGAGTTATTTTGAAATTCATTTTCTCTCTCTTTTTGTCAAAAAATTTGGCAGAGTTTCGAGGCATTTCCAAATATTAGGGTTTTCAGAACCGGGTGAATATTCTATCCTACCTCACTCTTAATTTTTTTTTGTTGATTTTCTTTCCTTAGCCGGTTAACAAGCAAGCCGAAACAAATAAATTCTCACATAGCACGTAAGGTGCATCAGGATGGTCTTTTATTTCGGGTACACTTATCCTAGACGGACCCAACCCCTGTCTTGAGTCCCCGAAGTTCAAATGCACATGATGCAAACAAACGTTCCTACTAGGGATCTGGCATACGGCTATGTTATTCTAGGTTTAAACCTGGGGGGTGTTAGACATGGCTTACCCAAGCGGACAACTTGAGCCGAGGTGGGGGCAATGTACCGGGAGCACGAAAGTCTACCTGGCCTAGTTTCTCATCCATCCTCGTTCTGTTTGGTATGACCTCTAACAGAAAAGTGGGCCACACGTACGTGTGCACCATATTTTTAGAAGACTCAGAAGGGAGGCGTAATAAGACAGTTTTAATACAGTTCAAATAATATCAAAGTGGTAAAAGAGCGACAATTAGCACATTAGGCCCACAAACACAATAATATCAACAAACAATAAAGCCAAGTACATATCATATTACAAGCTCGTATTCTGAACCCTGAACCAGAGGTTCTGGGTTCTTGTCTCCGGCAGAGTCGTCAGAGCTGTCACACCTCCTTTTTCCCGAGGGGATAGGGGAGTCTTTCCAATTTAAGGGACATTATTCGAAATGTGATTATTTATTTAATTTCAGAGTCTCCACTTTGAATAATTATGGTGTCTCAAATAACCGATTTATTTAGATCCCAAATCGAGAAAATTGATTTTATTTATGGTCCGCGAACACGGAAGTGTTACACCTCGTAAGTTTAGCAACATTGATACCGTTATATANAAAAATACTACTATAACTTACATTTAAATTAGAAGAAACCAAGTTATATATATATATATATATATATATATATATATATATATATATATATTTGATATAGTATTTTGAGTGGAGGAAAAAACAAAACATTTAAAAGATTTAAATTTTTATGTTGTTTAAGGAAAAGAATCATAAAGTTTGCTTGCCTTATATAAAAAAAAATCATATTTTTTTTCCGACAATGAACCCATTAATTAGCTTTGTTGACTTGTTTATGTAGAAGTGTAAGAATATTCAACGGAGCAAAATTAGTTTTGGTTAGCTGAATGGTTCTAAAAAAAATGTAATCTTAATTTGGTGTTTCAAGGAAAAGATTTACAAAGATGGAACATTTCTGTAGGAATAGAGGTAAAGAAAGACCTTCAAAAAAAATTTAATTTTTATTATGTTTCTAAGGAAACAATGTATAAGGTTAGATAACAATTAAAGATAGAAATTGTTTTTGCACAAGAAAGAAGGTTATCTTTTTACCATTTTAAGAATTAAGTGTACGAGAATTTATATTTTTTGTATGAGATTAGAAAAAATTAGAAGTTGAGAAAATACGTGCATTTTTTTACATGGATGTTTTAATAAAATAATAGTGTATTTATTTATTTATTTTGTATGGTACCACATGACCATGATAGTAAAGTATATTATAGTAAGATATATAAAGTATAATAAAAGTGAATAGTATTTTAAGTAATTTGAGATAATTCTAACTATGTGGGTAATTGATTAATGGGAAATTGACTATTTAATTAAGAAATATTTGGATAAAGACTAACCCTCCCATGTGGCAGCCCCTATGCTAGTTAAAGTGACTCACCATTTTAATTGAAAGGTGGCAAGACTAGAGATGTGAATTTGGACAAGGTCTTATAACTTAAGTCATCTATTATTTTAGAAAGAGAATCTTTACATGTCTTAAAGACATTAGGATCATTCCATTCATATAACGTGAAATTAATTAGATACCTTTCTCCAAGTTTGTAGTGCTTTCTTCAGGTTAGTAAGCTAAAATAAAGACTCCTTTGGGCTGTAAATGTGAATGAGCAATTGCTAAGTGAAAGCAAGATTGGCAAAGTTAACTTTTTCATATAAAATTGAGACCCCATATATTCACCTTCTCCAAACTTATGTCTAACCATTTTGCTATCAGCTCCTTGTCCAACTTCAATTGACCAAAGCGAGAATGTTCAGTCCAAACTTATATTGGGTTGGAAAAGTTTGAAGGCCTTTGGCAGAGTGTTGACATATAATGTGTTTGTGTCAGCACGATCTTCTATTTTCCCTCGGACCTCCATGTCACTATGATGTTTGAATGCAATCTTAACGAACATGAATTATGATTTGCAATATTAAGGAAGTACGGTAAAACCTTTTCCAAGGATATACGGATTTTTTCCTACTCCAGGTATTTAAGGCCATCCCTTCTTTCTTGTGGAATGATCCAAATATATAGAAGAAACGAGCAAACACACAGTTTTCATAAATTACTCTATTCATAAAAATACTAGGGGTGTCTATATTATTGATTCCCCATGTGAATTATTATTATCTTCTGTTCATGGGTTTCAGAATAATACGCAGTTGAAAAAGTTTATTCCGAAGGAATATTGAGATTATTATGGGTTTTTTTCATGCATTTCACTCATCATGTGCATTAAACCATGACGGAGTTATATACGCATATATATGTAAATATATTTATATGGGATATGGGAAAAGGTTATGGCATTATATACGCATCACCACCTGATCAGCTAGTATATGTTGATGATTTGCCCACAGTGGCCGATATGATATGATGGGATGCCCTCAGAGGCTTGATGGTGTTATGTACGTACAGACCTATGCATAACATGACATTTATATGCATATGCATGACATTATAAATATTTCACGATCTACAGAGTTATCCAGACTTACATGTTGATTCATTTACTCCATGTTTCTTTCATATCCTTTATATACTGATTTACATGCCTTACATATTCAGTAAATTATTCGTACTAACGTTCTTTTGTTGGTGACGCTGCATTCATGCCTGAAGGTATAGATAATCAGTTCGACGAGCCCTCATAGTAGACGAGATTGATATTCAGCAAAGGTTCGGTAAGACTCCACCTCATTCGGATTGCAGCCCAGTCTATGAGTCATCGTGTCAGATTTTTGCCACAGACTTATGGATAGGCCGGTACCCTATCCCATTTTATGTCGAATAATCTTAGAGGCTTTGTAGACAGAGGTTCATTTTGTATCGTATGTCAGAGGCCTTGACAGCCCATATGTATTCATGTTTTAAGGAAAATGGTTCAACGATATAGTATTTCCCACTTACAGTCGTACATTATGAGTTGTGGCCATCTTGGCCCATCATAGTTAAAACAACAAAATGAGTTACAGAGTGGTTCGCTCGAGCCAGTGCGGCACCAGGTTCCAACCACGCCTCCCCAGGTTCGGGGCGTGACAAGAAGACCGGGGAAGGAATTTTGTTAACCTTGGAAAAGGTGTGAGGCACTCCCGGATTCTATGGTTTTAGCACGGTCGCTTTAATCATACCTGGCTTAACTAAATTATTTTAATTATGTATTTTAGAACCTATGTGCATTTTATCTTTTACCGCCTATAATTACTCAATTATTCGTGATTACGGAATTATCTTGAAACGAGTCACGCGTACGTGTACTCGTTTTGTTTGGTATACCAAACTCATGTCATGCGTATGTGAACACAACTAATAGCACTTTATTGTTATTGACAATCTTCATGTCATGTACAAATAATCTTAATAAAAATAAAGTGTTATTAGTTGTGTTCACGTACGCGTGACATGACTTTGACATACCAAATAAAATGAGTACACCTATGCGTGACTCGTTTCAAGATAATTCTGTAATCACGAATAATCGAGTAATTAAAAGCGGTAAAATGCACGTAGGTTATAAAATACATAATTAAAACAATTTAGTTAAGCCGGGTACGATTAAAGCGACCGTGCTAATACCACAGAATCCGGGAGTACCTCACACCGTCTCCCGGGTTAACAAAATTTCTTACCAGGTCTTCTGTGTTTTTGGACCATAAATCGAGTCAATTTCCTCGATTTGGGATCTAAATAAATCGGTGACTTGGGACACCATAATTATTCCAAGTGGCGAATCTGAAATTAAATAAATAATCTCATTTCGAATAATGTCACTTAAATTATAAAACTCCCCAATCCCCTCGGGAAAAAGGAGGTGTGACAGTCGGTATGGCAAAGTAGAGCAAATGTTCCTCAAAGTGATCCAAATGTGATTCACGTACATAAAGAACTGCATGTTCATTGGCAAGCAATTGCCGAGTTGACCACCATAATGAATCAACTAGCCAAGGCTCAACTTCAACAAGTTCAAGGTCCTAAGCAATTCAATGCAATTGAGGGAGTAAATATGATGGTAAACAAGAGAAGACAAAAGTGTCAACAAGTGCAAAACCGTGCGAAACATTATGTGAAAGAAGATTGACCAAGAAGAATCTTACAATGAACAAGAGGAGGAAGTACAATATGTGAACAACTTCCAAGGGCAAAGAAACAACTCTCAAGGCCCGGATCAACAACAATGGCGTTCTCATGATAATCAAGAATTGGAATTCTAGCAACCAAGGCAATTGGAATGGTGGTAACAACCAAGGTAATTGGAACAATTAAAACAATCAAGGAAATTAGAATGGTCAAAAGAACCAAGGCAATTGGAATGGTGGTAACAACCAAGGTAATTGGAACAATTAAAACAATCAAGGAAATTAGAATGGTCAAAAGAACCAAGGCAATTGGAGTGGCAATAGTCAAGGATATTGGGGAGGCAACACAAGGGGAACGAAACAATAACCAAGGGAATCGGGGGGTTGGTCTTTCAAAGGCCCCCGATGTATCAATAATCGAGAAACCTGCCTCCTTATCCCTCCCATGGTCCAAGCTCTTCCAACAATGAGATGGAGCAAATTGAGAACATGTTCAAACAAATGATGGAGAAGAATTCCTACTCCGATGCTCAACTAGCCCCTCCTAACACTTCAATTCGCAATTTGGAAGTTCAATTGTGGAAAATCTCGCAAGCTTTAAACACTCGTCCTACGGGAGCACTACCAAGTGACACGGTGGTAAACCCAAAGGGTGGGAACAACATGGGACATGCCATGGTCGTGACTACAATAAGTGGAAAAAGTGGGGATGCATCTACCTCAAGTAAAAAGAAAATTGTGGATGATGAGCAAGTGATACAAGAAGATGAGATTCCGAAAAATTGGTGCAACCAAATGACGAAGTAAGAATTAATATTGATGACAATGTGGAGGAGACTCAAGAGGATGTGAACCCGTCTATGGAGCACATTGTTGACATACTAGAGCCGGTAGTTACAAAGGCTAAGGCACCAATTCCAAGGCCTCCTCCTCCATATCCTCAAAAGCTTGCCAAGTAAAATGGCGATAACCAATTCAAAAAGTTCATAGACATGATGAAAAGCCTATCTAATAATCTGCCATAGGTTGAGACTTTGGAGAAAATGTCGGGTTATGAAAAGTTCATGAAAGACTTGGTGACAAAAAAGAGGTCGATAAATTGTGAAACTATCAATATGACTCATCGAGTGAGTGCAATTTTGCACTCAATGGCTCCTAAATTGGAAAATACCGACGCTTTCACAATCCCTTGCACCATTGGAAATGCCGAATTTGCTAAAGCTCTTTGCTATCTTGGGGCAAGTATCAATTTGATGCCCTATTCGATTTTTAATACTTTGGGAGTTGGGAAACCAATACCCACTTCTATGAGATTACAAATGGCGGATCGTACCATGAAGGGACTGTTGGGTATAATTGATGATATGTTGGTTCGTGTTGATAAATTCATTCTCCTGGCAGATTTTGTGATTCTTGATTGTGAAGTGGACTATGAGGTGCCGATTATTTTGGGTAGACCTTTCCTTGCTATGGGGAAGGCTCTTGTTGATGAGGAAAATGGTGAGCTCACTTTCCGGGTGGGTGATGAAAAGGTGGTTTTCCATGTGTGCAAATCTATGAGGCAACCAAATAGCAATGAAGTGTTTTTGTTTGTGGACTTGGTGACCGATGTGATTATTGATGATACTAGTGCCACGATGAATGTTGATGATAAATTAGAGTCCATTTTGCTTAACCTTGATGATGACGAGAAGGATGGCTATGTGGAATGTGTGAATGCATTGCAATAAATGGGGTCGTACACTTATGAGCTCTGCAAATTGTTCTTGGATCTTGAAAATCGGAAGACTCCTCCAACAAAGCCCTCAATCGAGGAGCCTCCCACTTTGGAGTTAAAGTCATTGCCTCCGCATCTCATGTATGAATTCCTTGGCCCGTGTTCTACTTTGTCGGTTATTCTTTCCTCTTGTTTGACTAACGTGCAGGTAGACTCTACATTAGCTGCTACAAAAGAGGAAGAAAGCTATCGAATGGAAATTGGCAGATATTTGGGGAATAAGCCCTGCATTTTGCATACACAAGATTATTTTGGATGAGGATGACAAACCCTCCATTAAACATCAAAGGAGGATAAATGAAGCAATGCAAGAGGCGATCAAAAAGGAGATCATAAAGTGGTTGGATGCCGGGGTTGTTTACCCATTTTCCGATAGTTCATGGACTTCTCTGGTGCAATGTCTCCCAAAGAAAGGGGGCATGACGGTGGTCATCAATGACAAGAACGAGTTGATTCTTACAAGATCGGTGACCGGTAGAGAGTATGTATGGACTATCACAAGCTCAACAAAGTCACAAGGAAAGATCATTTCCCATTTCCCTTCCTTGATCAAATGCTTGATAGGTTGGCCGGTCGTGCTTTCTATTGTTTCCTTGGTGGGTATTCCGGCTACAATCAAATTTTTATTGCTCCGGAGGATCAAGAGAAGACTACTTTCACATGTCCTTATGGTACTTTCTCATTCTCGCGGATAACATTTGGGTTATGCAATGCACTGACGACTTTTCAACGGTGTATGATGGCTATCTTCACGAACATGGTGGAGGATTTACTTGAAGTTTCATGGATGGCTTTTCTGTGGTCGGTAATTCTTTTGATGATTGCTTGAAAATTTTGGATAAGGTCTTGGCAAGATGTGAAGAGACGAACTTGGTGGTCAATTGGGAGAAATGTCATTTCATGGTTGAGGAAGGAATTTTCCTTGGCCACAAAATTTCAAAGAATGGAATTGAGGTCTACAAGGCGAAAATAGAGGTGATTTCTAAGCTTCCACCTCCAACATCCGTGAAGGAAGTGAGGAGTTTCTTGGGTCAAGTGGGGTTCTACCAGTCGTTTCATCAAGGATTTTTCCAAAGTAGTGAACCCCGTGTGTAACATTTTGGAGAGAGATGCCAAATTTCATTTTAATGAGGATTTCATGAAGGCATTTGAATTTCTCAAGCTCAAACCGACAACTACTCCTATTATCACCGCCCCGAATTGAAGCTTGCATTTTGAGCTCATGTGTGACGCTAATGATGTGGCAGTCGGAGCAGTTTTGGGGCAACGTATCAACAAGATATTTCATCCAGTCTACCATTCTAGTAAGACCATGAATGATGCCCAATTCAATTACACGGTGACAGAAAAGGAGCTCTGTTGCGGCCAAACGCACACGCAAGTATACGCAGTCTTCAAGTAATAAAGTGACTAAAAGTCAGATGTCGAACCCACGAGGACTTGTGATTAATATTAACTAAATTAGACTCTCCTAACTATCTAAACAAGAATTAAACCTAGAAATATTCTATTCTAAACTAATTAAAATAAAGAAAAACAAATAGTGAACTCTGAACAAAAGGATAGCAGATTTTCATGTTACCAATGCGATGAAAACGATCTAGGGCTATGGGCTATCTAACAATCATATTGCATTCTTCAATTGAATTGACTAATTAATTTATCTGATTTATTGGTTGACAGTGTTAATATTGGTCATAATAATCTTTCGAGTTCTTACTCGCCTATTCAATCTAACCTAACGCCTATATGTCTATGGAATTAGAACTAACAAGAACGTATTTATAATTCCTATAAATCAACCAACCAAGGCAATTAGGTATATGTCTATCCTAATCGCGAATCCGTTACCCGATGCCCAGGTTCAAGAATTTGCTCGACTCAATCCTATATGCAATCTAGAATTCCTACTTTCGAGTTCAACTCTAGATTCGTAGATAGTATTCAATTGGTGATCAAACAAGCAAATAACTAAGCACAAGATTGAATAAATAAACCAATACCATAAATCAAGAAATCAAAATCAATATCCGAATAACAATAATTATGAAAGAACCACAACTGTAGAACGTGAAGTTTAGCTCCACATAGACATGGTAGCAAAACAACAAATTATACACAGAAACATAAGAATTACTAAATTTGGTGGAAGAAATGATGAAATTATGGCCTCCACGGCGGCTCTGTGCTTGTGTTTTTTCTCTCAAAAACGTCCTCCACTCTCAAAATAAGTTTAGGTTGGATTTTATATGAGTTGGGGGCGTCTAGGGGTCGAAATAACTGAGTCCTAGTCAAAAAGACAACTTTCCCCTCTTGAGCGTCCAGGGTAGCGTGGGGCGCTGGCGCTCAAATATTTTAGCTGTTGTAAAATGCGCCACAGCCAGCGCCCCACGCTGGATGTGGCCCTCAAATTTTACTTTTTGCCTTTTTGTCCCGATTTCGCTCCAATTCGCACCCTTTCGTCCCAAATTGTATACGAATGATCCCTACACATAGAAATACCACAAATTAGCACAAATCATTATATTAAACATCTCAGATCATCGAAATATGAGCAAAATGTGAGGCGATATATATCAAAATATGCATACATTAAGCCAATTATCAACACCTCACACTTAGACTCTTGCTCGTCCTCGAGTCAACCAACAAATAACTTGAGCACTCTACACCAATGACCATGGTTGATAGCAACAATTAAACTCTAGAAAATGCAGTCACCACACACTTCCCTTTAACTTATGCCATACTTCAAAAATATTCAAACAAAGACAACATGCTCACAACAATCCTAACCTCAAAAAACAACTCAATGTCACAATGCACTCATGGCTTGAACACCCAACGTCGTAGAGAAGTCTAATAATGTTACCTATCCCTCGTGAAATCATGTGCCTTAACAAAAAGAACAAGAGAGTAAATTGAATTCACACATTAGAATCTCATGATCAAGTATAGTTTAAGGACTCACATATATCAAAGAAATCTCTCATTCTCACAAAGAAGTCATATGCATGCAATTGGTACCATAGGCTTACCCTTAATGTAAATCTCTACTAATGCAGCTCGCTCGATCTAAAATCAATTAGGACTTTTTCATGGTTGTAATGTGGGCTAAGGGACAGGTAGGATATATTTAAGGAATAGTGACTCACCCTCCTAAGCACTTTAACACATCACAAAATTACTTTAAGCGTATTTTCTTCAACACCACTTCAATTTCACAAAAAATATCACCCTCGCAAACGTTCACTTCTTCTTTAAGCACTACTTTAATTCATACCCATTAGAAAGAACAAGACAACAATTTATTCATCTCTATTTTTCCTTTTTTCTTCTTCAGATTTTTCTCTTTTTTTTCCCACCTATTTTTTTTTCAATTTTCGCTAGTGATGTATTATTTTATAAAACAAGTGCATCTTACTTCCTTTCATTGGTTCCACTCAAAATCCACCCCACACTTAGTCCCTTCTTACTTCTTTTAGAGCTCATTTCACAATTAAAGTGCTTTAAGAGGTAAAAGGATCAAAACAATGTCAATTAAGAACAAAAAGGGTATAGGCTTATAATATGGGTTCCAAATAAAAGTCTATAGGCTCAAAAAGGGTAACTAGAGATAAATTTTATTTATGATAAGCAATAAACTCAAAAAGATCAAAGAAAGCCTAAAATCATTTTTCAAACTGAGCATCACCTCAAATTTCGCTTCAACTCACATATGAGGCAAGTTCTAGACACAAGTACAACGACATGGAATACACAAAAAATCTCACCACACATGGCACATGGCTCATAAGGACGGTCTCATTCTGACTCTCAAACTAATGCAAGTATTCACAAAGCCACGAGATATTAAGCATTAAGCGCAAAGTGAACACAAGTCATGTAAACGAGACATAGGCGTCACAAAATATGCTATCCAAGTAAGCAAGGCATCATCAAAAATTCAAATCATAGGGAAGATACTACAGATACCAAAGCCTAAATATGCTACTATCAAACAAGTCAAGGGCGCCTAGGAATCTCATCTTTCTTCCTCCATTTATTTCCTAAATTCTAATCTACTCTAAAAATAAAAATAATACTACTACCCGGTTCAAACTACATCCCATGAAAAAGAACCGAGGCACAAAGAAAAATCACTGGGATTATTACTACCTAAAGAAAGCGAAAAGACATATTTTTGGATTTTTTTTAGACTTTAATCCCTCAAAAAAACTGTCTAGGAGATCCATCGTCGGGAAAAGTCTAATTTTTTTACTTTTTTTTGTTTTTTTAATTATAAAATTAATCACCTAAAATACTACACTATTATAAAAAACAAAAATACGAAACTGCAAAAATAAGAAATTAATATACTAATATAATACTACTAATGAGCTAAAGGAATTCCTTCCACCCCACACTTAAAAGAGTGCAGTGTTCCCAATGCACAAATAAAGCAAAAAATAATGAGGGTGGACAAGAAACTCCCTGAAAGGCCAAAGGCCGAAGCACAAGCAGCTCATGGGTACCTAGACTTCTCCCAAGGATGGTCCCTTGTGCGGGCACCCCACACTTAGTTCTCTAATAATCCTACAAAACAAAAATAAATACTACAAAAAAATAAAAAATAAAAAAATAAAAAAAATAAACAAAAATGAAAGAAAGCAGTAAAGTTGAGTTGCCTCTCAACTCATCATTAAATTGTTGGGCGTTACACGCATCAACCTTTGCACTCAAATCTGCATCTAAGTTATGCATAGTCAAGCCAAACCTGTCAATTTCTTGTGCAAGTTCAACTCTCTCCTTAGAGCGGTCATTCACCAATTTTGTTAGAAGATAACGCTGTTTCTCGTATTCTCTTAATAGTGAATATTCTTTCCAATACCAACCTTTACTCCCATATTCAAATTCAGACCTGTCAGAGTTCAAGTCATGACAAGCCCAAAAATACGGGCCATAAAAATCTTTTGTCAATCAAGAGTCTTCATCAATAACCTTACCTCCAGATATTTCATCCCCAGATGTCATGTTGAGAGAACTATGAACACACTAAGAGAAAGATCAAAATTGTTATAAAATTAAAAATATTTACAAAAATAAAAAAAAATGTAAAGATAAAAGTAAAAGTATAATCTAGAAAAATAGCTAATTCTAAGTCCCCGGCAACGACGACAAAAACTTGTTCCGCCCAAACGCATACACAAGTATACGCGGTCGTCAAGTAATAAAGTGACTAAAAGTCGGATGTCGAACCCATGAGGACTTGTGATTAAATGTTAACTAAATTAGACTATCCTAACTATCTAAACAAGAATTAAACCTAGAAGTATCTGATTCTAAACTAATAAAAATAAAGAAAAACAAATAGTGAATTCTGAACAAAAGGATAGCAGATTTTATGTTACCAATGCGATGAAAACGATCTAGGGTTATGGGCTATCTAACAATCATATTGTATTCTTCAATTGAATTGACTAATTAATTTATCTGATTTATTGGTTGACAGGGTTAATATTGCTCATAAGAATCTTTCGAGTTCGTACTCGCCTATTCAATCTAACATAACGCCTATATTTCTATGGAATTAGAACTAACAAGAACGCATTTATAATTCCTGTAAATAAACCAACCAAGGCAATTAGGTATATGTCTATCCTAACCGCGAATCCATTTCCCGATTCCCAGGTTCAAGAACTTGCTCTACTCAATCTTATATGCAATCTATAATTACCACTTTCGAGTTCAGCTCTAGATTCGTAGATAGTATTCAATTGGTGATCAAACAATCAAATAATTAAGCACAATATTGAATAAATAAACCAATACGATAAATCAAGAAATCAATATCTGAATAACAATAGTCATGAAAGAACCAAAATCCTAGAACGTGAAGTTTAGCTCCACATAGACATGGTAGCAAAATAACAAATCATACAAAGAAACATAAGAATTACTAAGTTTTGTGGAAGAAAAGATGAATTATGGCATCCACGGCTGCTCTGTACTTGTGTTTTTTCTCTCAAAAACGTCCTCCACACTCAAGATAAGTTTAGGTTGGCTTTTATATGAGTTGGGTGCGTCTAGGGGTTGAAATAACCGAGTCCTAGTCAAAAAAGACAACTTTCCCATCTTGAGCGTCCAGGGCAGCGTGGGCAGCTGGCCCTGGCGCTCAAATATTTTAGCTGCTGACACACGCTGGTTGTGGCCCTCAAATTTCACTTCTTGCCTTTTTATCCCGATTTCGCTCCAATTCGCACCCTTTCATCCCAAATTGCATCCGAATGATCCCTACACATAGAAATACCACAATTTAGCACAAATCATTATATTAAACATCGCTTATCATCGAAACATAAGCAAAATGTGAGGCGATATATATCAAAATATGCATACATTAAGCCGATTATCATGCTCCTTTCTATTATTTTTGATATGGAGAAGTTATGCCCATACTTGATGGGTACAAAGGTGATTGTCCATGCATATCATGAGGCACTTCGATGAGAAAGAAAGATTCAAAGTCGCGGTTAATGAGATGGGTGATTTTATTGCAAGAGCTCGATCTAGACATCCAAGACCACAAAGGCAATGAAAACCAAGTGGTGGGCCACTTGTCTCGCTTGGAGGAGGAGGGGAGGCCACATGATGGCCTTGAAATCAATGACTCCTTCCCCGACGAGCAACTTCTAGCCATTTCACCGAGATTCCATGGTTCGCTAATTTAACAAATCATCTTGTGAGTGGTATTATACCGAATTAGTTCCCTTCAAACCAAAGGAAGAATCTCAAAAGGGATTGCCTTGACTACTATTGGGATAAACTGTACCTCTTCCGGATTTGAACCGATGGCGTGATTAGAAGATGTGTGTCGGAGGAGGAAAAGGTTGAAATTCTTGGGGCTTTACACTCTTCACCATATGGTGTTCACCATGGTGGAGCAAGAACGGCAGCCAAAGTGTTGAGTTGTGTATTCTATTGGCCTACTCTCTACAAGGACGCAAGTGATCTAGTCAAGCGTTGTGATGAATGTCAAAGGGCCAGTGGGATTTCAAAGAAAAATGAGATGCCTCTCACCACCATCTTGGAAATTGATATTTTCGATGTCTGGGGCATTGATTTCATGGGACCGTTTGTAAGCTCTTGTAGGAACACCTACATTTTGGTAGTTGTGGACTATGTGTCAAAATGGGTTGAGGCCGTTGCTCTACCCAACAATGAAGCTAGAAGTGTGGTGGAATTTTTGAAAAAGAACATCTTTACAAGATTTGGTACTTCAAGGTCCATCATAAGTGATGGGGGATCATATTTTTACAACAAAGCTTTCGACACCTTACTCACCAAGTATGGTGTCACTCAAAAAGTCACGACCCCCTATTACCTTCAAGCAAGCGGACAAGTGGAAGTCTCCAACCGAGAGATCAAGAGTATTTTATCAAAAACAGTGAATGCTAACCGGACGGATTGGTCAAAGAAAATTGATGATTCTTTATGGGCTTATAGGATGGCTTACAAAATACCGATTGGAATGTCTCCATACCGGTAGGTGTTCGGGAAAGGTTGTCACCTTCCGGTGGAACTTGAGCACAAGGCCATGTGGGCTTTGAAGAAGCTAAATCTTGAGTGGGATGTATCCGCCAACTTAAGGGTGGCACAATTGAATGAGCTAGATGAATTCTGATACCATCCATATACAAGTTCTTCCTTATACAAGGAGAAGATAAAGTACCTCCATGACAAGTACATTCAGAACAAGGAGTTTAAATAAGGTGATCTTGTGTTATTTTTCAATGCTCGGTTATGGATGCTTCTGGAAAAGTTTAAGTATAAATGGAATTGCCCATTTGAGATTGTGGGTTTTGGTGCATTGAACTTGAAGAAAAAAATGATGATGTGTTTAGAATCAATGGTCACCGGGTGAAGCATTATCTCGGAAAAGTTGGTTAAGGCAACGTCGTGGCAGTTATTCATTTCAAGTGATTGATGGTAATCTGCATCGTGTCACGACGTTAAATCAAGCGCTTCTTGGGAGGCTACCCATGTTTCTTTTTCTTTTTATTCTTATTTAGATAGGTTTTATTTTGAGCTAACTAGTTTTGAAGAGTGTTGCAGGAATGAGTGTGCTTTGCAGGAACTGTACTCAGTAAAAATGTCTAAGTATGAAAAAAGTGCGGACCTCGCATTTATTGTGCGGACCGCACACTTATTGTGCGACCGCGCAATTTTGAAAGACATGGCAGAAGGCGATCTGCGGTGGCATAATTCTTGGTGTGACCACACAACTGGAGACCAGAAATTGCAAACTCTATGAAGATTTTCATGTCATAGAAATGGCCAAAGTACGTCCGCACAAGGAAATGTGCGGTCCGCACCAAAATCTGCGGCCGTACTAAAAAATGTGCAGACCTCAGATCATCAAATTGATAAATGGTACAGAGTGCGGACCGCACATAAAATTGTGCGGCCGCACTCAGCTTAGAAATTTTGCCTAGTCGGTCAAACTATAAATAGCAGCCCCCTCACACTTTTCAAACTTTACAAACTCTGAACATTTAACACAAAAGCAAAAATAATGCACTCAAATTGATTAAAGCATATCACACTCATTTCATCATCTTTGATTCTTCCATGCATCACTACATCATCGGTAGGTTCAATTCATCTTCAAATTTTTCAATTTTCTTAATTTTGTTCATAGTTAGTTTAGTTATTTTTAGGCCTAATGTCAAATTCATCACCATGTGTGCTTAAAATTTAGTGGGTATCTCCCTATTTGCTAACTGGGGGATGGGTAAACTGTGTATCATGACTAAATTTCCAATACCATGTCTAATTTGTGCTTGAATGAAAAAGCCCTAAGTTAACTGTCGTATGTATTTGAATTGTGCGGCCGCACAAGAAATTATGTGGTTCGCAGATCATGAGACTAGGGCAAATTTTTGTGCAATAATTGTGCGGACCGCAGTCAAAATTGTGTGGTCCGCAGAAATTGAACCGCGGATGCAGAAAAGTGTGTGCGACCGCAGATCGATCAATTCTCTGACTTTAGAGAGTTGTAATTTTTGAGATTGAATTGTGCGGCCACACTCAAGATTGTGCAGACCGCACTCAAGATTATGCGAACCGCACTTGAATTGTGCGGTCGCACTTAAAATTGCACGGACTGCAGATCAACTATAGTGGCCACACTTCCAAAATTGTGTGATCCACACAAGACCATCTGCGGCCGCACTCAAAATTATGCAGACCGCACTTTCCCATCCTGTACACTAGTTTGTCTGTAACTGTTTGATATTATGGATTTGAACTTTAACTGACTCTTGTTGCTATGTATTGCAGACAATGTCTAGATCATAAGGATGCAGTGATACATCCTAAGGGAGTGGTGAACCCTCCCGAGGTCGAGGCAGGGGTACCCTACCACTCGCTGTGAAAAAAAGAATTTCCAAAAAGGAAACCGTAGGGAGAGGTAGGGCTGCAGAGCCCTCTAAGTCAAGTTCATACATCCCGTCTAGGGAAGAATCAGAGGGCCACTCTACAGAAGCACAACCTGATGCCCAATATCAGCCACAATAGTTCCCAAGGATATACCAGCTCTGAAATGAGCATTCCACCTCAGCAAGCACTTCTGAGGGTTCAGATGATGACAATCAGGGTTCATAACCCTCTTCTACTCATGCTTCCGCCGCAACAGTTCTAGTTGATCATGATGATGATGATATTCCGGATGACGGTCGAGGGGGTCATACCAGAGTTGCCGGCCTTGAGAGGTTGAAAAGGAAGGAAATTTGGGAAGATATATTTGTGAGCCTGACAGCTTTTACCAGGTTCCGGGAGCGGTGGCCTCGGAGATAGCTCACACTTGAGCGTCAGTTTCTTTTGAAAGACTTGGATAGGTGCAATCCCAATGTGGCGAGACAGTTTGGGGAGAGAAAAGGTGGACATGGTGGATGCCAAGGAGCACTTAGTACAATAATTCTACGTCAATGTGGCGCATATCAAGACGGGGACTAAGGTGACCAAAGTAAGAAACTTGAAACTACGATTTGATCAAAGCACCCTGAACACCTATTTGGGGCTCGAGTAGGTGGAGTCGGTGCAGTATTTGGAGAAGCTCACCATGGGTGATGCAGCTCTCCCTTGGATAGCTGAGATACTAGAAACTCTAGGACCACCACCACCATGGATCACAGTAGGGGTTCCCATTCAGCGGACCACCCTCAACTTTGAAGCAAAAGGGTGGCAAACATTTGTGTGCAGTCGCATAGACCCGAGATAGAATGAAAACAATCTCCTAGTCCCTCAGGCAGTCCTAGTTTCCTCCATCATGGATGGGTATCCAATCAATGTGGGTGACATCATGTCGGCCAATATGTCTCTGGTTGTCAGGCAGGGTGAAAGCCTATATCCGTATCCCAACACTATTATGGAGTATCTTACGGATACAGGGGTGGAGCGCAAGAGTTTTGATACAAAGGTTCGGGCTAAGAAGACCTTCTCCTGGTAATCTCTGAAGGACTCGAGGACCCCGAAGAACAAGGGTAAGTCGAATACTACCGTAGGCCAGTCTGATGAGCCGTCAGTGGTAGTTGCAGATTCAGCAGCCATGACTTCCACAACAGTCGGGCCTTCCACCGAGACAGATGTCATGCCTCCACCTCCATCTTCAGGGCCATCAGTATCATTGCCTTCCTCATCTACTTATCCACACTCTGCGCTACGAGTCTCCCAGACACTGGCGTGTCTCAACAACTGGATGAAGACAGCTACTGCAAAGCTGTCTGACCTATCCAGTGTTGTTGCAACACAAACTTCTACTCCAGCACCCCAGATTCCTCCGTCAGTAGAAGAAACTTTGAAGAAGATATTGGAGAATCAAAAGACCATCATGGACACCTTGGTGGCACATAGGGGAGAAATTGAGGAGATTAGGAAGCAGGTGAAGAAGATGAGGAAATCCAGGCTTCATGGAAATCAGTTGACAAGTTGAGACGAGAGGTGACCAAGATAGCAGCCGCTGGAGATCTTCCATTTGACTTACTGATGGAGACTAATCCATCAGTACCAGCAGACCCAACAACACCATCAGCACCAGTGGCACCAGCTAGCCAGTCTGAGGAGCCAAACCTCGTTGCGTACACTGTTGAGTCGGTGCTACAGATGTTCAACAACCCAGCTACTCCCCGAGCAGAGGATGATGAGATTCAGTTGGAGGAACCTGAGGGAGGTGATGCTGCTATGGACACTGAGACCACAAAGGGAGTCCTCTCTACTCTTTACCTTCCTTGTTTTATTTTGTCATGCATTGAGGACAATGCTTATTATTATCTAGGGGGTTGGAGTCTATTTTGATTTGACATTTGACATTGATATGTAATAACTAATAAAATTCTCTTTTAATTTTCATTTTGTACATATTCTTCTCTCTCTATTGATGTATATATTCTCTTTTCCTTTCTCAGTTTGTATATTTATTTATGCTTTCATTAGTTTACTTCATAGCTTCTTTATTTTGTTTTCTCAGTAGTCAATGTTTAGCCTAATAGCTTCTTTTTGATTAAGTAATTTCTTTTTATGTTTGAGTGATCAATAAGCCTTTGGTTTTATTAATTCCACGATTCTTTCCAAAGGTGGTTTTTGTGTGAACCGGGTGACTCTTCCTAACGATGGATGGCGTGACAACCTTCTTAAGGGATTGAGTCCATTTCTGATGTTTAGGTAAGAATAGTAGTAATAATGAATAAGAGATTCAAGAATGCTTCACTTGGCACCAACACACTTAAATACATGCTTATGATTAAAAACAAGTTCTTGGAAAGAAATAGCTCTAGTTAGTGACCGTTTGACTCTTGTGTTGACTTAGGCAATCATCGAGTGGTTTAGTTGAACCATTAGTGATTTTCAATCTTGAATATTGTTATTTGTGGGCCGTAGACTCTTCCCTATTTAACAATTCAGTTGTGTGAGAGGTGAGATGTTTTGTTGCAAGTCCAAGTACCCGTGCAAATGATCTAGAATTTGCCCCGAATGTGTTTCTAGGCAAAATTTTACGTTTTGCTTGGTTTGAGAAGTGATTGTAGGCTCTTCTTGACACGTTTTGAAATTTTCCATGGCCCGCCAATGTTGTTATCCCTAGTCAACCCTTTTGAGCCTAAAACCTTTCTCATTTGATAACCATGTTACAAGCCTTTACCCACTTTGTATTGACCCTCTCTTGGCACCTGAACTTTCCTTAAAACTCTTGAGAAATAATTGGCTAAAACATAAGTTTGGGGGAGAGGCGAGTAGTTTGAAAGTGGTATCAAGGTAAAAAAAGAGAAAATAAAGTAAGGAAAGGAAAGGCAAAGAAAAAGAAATAAAGAACAAAAGAAAAATGCAAAAAGAAAGTGAATAAGTTGAAGATTTGAAGGGATTCTGATGCGAGGCTAGAATTCATGGTTTAACATGTTATATACCCTACATTTTATGTGCGTTAATGATAAAAATACACTTTTTATGTGCATAATAGAGTCTATTTCATGTGTAGGTGAATTGGAGATGGAAACCAAGCTAAATGGATGCAAATACATTGAAAATACACTCAAGAGGCGAGGAGGAGTGCACCGGGCGTTAGCCAGGCGTTAGAGCTGAAACGCCTGACCCTACCTGGCGTTAGCCAGGCGTTAGAGCTGAAACGCTAGACTTAGCCAGGCGTTAGCCAGGCGCGAGGGCCTAAACACCAGGCCCATGTTCCGGCTAAATCCGAGTTTTGAAGAGTTCAAGTGTTTCCCGGTTGGAATAGAAGTCTCCTACAAGTTTAGGGTTTGTCCTAAACATATAAATAGACCCCAAAAACACAACTTAGAGGAGATTAGAAGGGATTCGGACGGCAAGACATCAATTTGTAAAGATTTTCTTCATTACTTTGTAGTTTAATTATGCAAGTTATTTTAGATTTGATTCTTTTGAACATGTTTAGTTAACTTCTTTAAATCTAGTGTTTTGGTAGAACCCGTTGGAGGATAAACTTATTGTGTTATTAATATAATTCCGATTGGTTGATTAATCTCTATTTGTT
>ML363433.1:0-26798 GCA_005239505.1 Nicotiana paniculata | reverse complement strand
TTATTTTAATATTAGGAGCCGAAACGCTCACGGGTCATCCAAAACCCATTCTGAACATATGCCTAAGTCATAAATTATCATACGAATCTATTGGAACCGTCGAAACTCGATTCCGAGGTTGTTTACTAAAAATGTTGACCAAAGTCAAACTTCACCTTCAAGGCCAACCTTAAGGAACCAAGTGTTCCTATAGAACTCTAAACACTTCCGAATCCCGAACCACCAGTCCCCACAAGTCATAAGTCATAATAAGCTGCTATGGGAAGTTTCATTTTGGGGAACGGGGTCCAATAACGCAAAATGATCGGTCGGGTCGTTACATGGTATATTTAGACGGGAGCTCGGGTGGCCCAGGTGCCTCTCGAGCACCATACGAGGCTAAAAACCAGTTGAAGAAATTGCTGGTGCACCTGTTCTGGTGTGACCGCAGGAGCGGTTGCCTAGTCGTAGGTGCGGGATCGCTCCTGCGGTCCCAACCTCGCAGGTGCGAAACCGCTCTTGCGGTCCTTGCCTCGCAGGTGCGGCTTCAGGTGAGGCTGCCCATTTCTCGCAGGTGCGGATAATATCCGCAGGAGCAGATCCACAGGTGCGACCTCCTCTCTGCAGGTGCGAGCCCAGGCCCCTTGTCCCATTTCTGCAGGTGCGAGCATTTACTCGCAGGTGCGGTCATTGAGCCGCAGGTGCGAAACCATAGTAGGCACTGAGTTCTTTAAAACACGAGATTTATTCATTTCACTCCACTTTCTTCCACCATTGGAGACCTTGAGAGCTTGGAAAAGATCCCCACGACCTAGCTACTGAAAGGTAAGTGAATTCTACCCTAATGTTAGTTTAATGCATGAATTCCTAGTCAAATTAACTACCTAATTAGTGAAAAATCAAGGATTTGGGTAGTAACCTAGGGCTTTATGAAAATTTAGGGAATTACCCGTTAATTAGCCATGAAATCACATATTAATGATCCTTAGGTTATGGGTAAATGATTCCTTCAAAAATTTCCGAAATCCGAACATGCGAGCCTGGGGATGAATTTTGGGATTTCTTCAAGTAGGATGAAATGACTAAGTAAATAGGAGAATTCCATAATTTTGAGTGTAAATTGATATATTTGTATAACATTTGGCTAGTTTCAAGTCCTTGGGTGTCGAGTTTGGAGTTTCGGGCGCGTTCTTGACCCGGAGAGTAGGTTCGACACGAGGTGAGTCTCCTTTCTAACCTTGTAAAAGGGAGTTGTCCCCCTAGGTGATTTTAATGACTACGTGATAATGTTTGTGGGGGATACGTACGTACAAAGTGACGGGAGTCCGTACGTAGCGGCTATTATTATTATGTCCAGGTAGTTAGGCCTACACCATGCTTTGTGTTTTTCCTTGAAATGAACTATATGCTTGATGAATTAATGTTATATGCTGCTTTGTTTCCCTGAGATCATGGAATTTGAGAATTTTAAAGGAATTGTTCACTGAAAAGTAATTTATGAAGAATATTGTGTGGATTGTGTGTGCATGTGACCGCTTAGCAATTTACATTCCGCGAGCGGAGTGTTATTTCCCCACTCTCATGGGAGCGGGCTGTACTCCACGGCGAGATTGAAAGATACATTATGGTTTGGGCCGTTCGACCCTCGGCAATGCACATATATGATTATTATGATGGCTCAGGCCGGTTGTCGGTATCCTGTATGCGCATGCTATATTGTTAATGATTTTCATGGATATTGAGTGGGAAGATATTTAAAAAAGAAAATGAAGTAGTAATTGTTTATTTACTCCCAACATTTATTTGAATTACAATTATCTTTAATGTTTAATATTTTTATCATCCTCGTATGCCTATTACTGATATCATTTCCTGTTTAATTATTTTGTTGGACCTTAGTGAGTGTCAAGTCGACCTCTCGTCACTACTTCTTCGAGGTTAGGTGGGATACTCATTGGGTACATATTTATTTATGTACTCATGCTACGCTTCTGTTCTTAATTGTACAGGTCCTGATCCTGGTGCATCTGGTTATCAGACCGGAGCTCGATTCTGATTATAGACTAGACCTGAGTTCACGGTGAGCTGCTTCTCCTGACGATCCTCGGCAGCACCATAGAGTTTCTTTTGTTATTCCCGTCTATTTCTTCCAGACAGTGGGACATTTTTATTATATCTTTTGTATATTCTATTAGTATGGCCGTAAGACTTGTGACACTAGTTCCTGGCTCACACATGGTAGATATTATGGTTTTCGGGTTGTATATATATATATATATATATTGGCTCACGCCTCTTTATGACTGCTTTTGGGTAAATTGGCTAATTAGCTTTTTCAATTAATGTTTTGAACTTTAAAACTTGGCACTTGTTGGAATGTTTGATCAAATATGGGAAAATCCTTAGTAATCTGAGTGTTGGCTTGCCTAACCCCGGTGTTGGGTTCCATCACGACCTGAGTTAGTATTTTGGGTCGTGGAAAATTTACACCATATGTAATCAATTCAATTCAATTCAAACAAAACTTAAACCCAAGATTTCAATAAAATGCAAAGTTAAACAATCAATTTAAACACTAATTAACATTCATAACTAATGAACAAAATATTTAATTTATACAAAAAAATATATAAGTTGCAATTCAAATCCAGAAATTTAAGGAGGTGGAAAAGGAGGGGCGGCAGTGAGGCAGTAGCAGCGGCAGCGACGACGGGGGGTGAGCGGCAATGGCGGGGGGGTGGGGGTGGGGAATGGGATTTGTGTGAGGGAAATAGATAAGGAGAGGGGGAAGGGTGTTGTGTGTGAGAGGGACAAGAGAGTAAGGAATAAGAAAATTCTGAGAAGAGAGTAAAAGAAATGAGGGGAAATCCCGTTTTCATATCTGAAATTAGAATTATCGACCAATGTTGGTCGATAATTTTGGTCGGTACACTATGTGACGGGTGTTGACTGCATTTTGACTATTAACCGACTAGCTTTGGTCGGTTATTTTTGAAAAGAAAAAGTATTTTTTTTTGTGTTTTTATTTCTTAAAATATTATAAGCTATAACAAAATTATTATAAACTATAAGCATTTATTTTATTCACATATATATTTATTATAAATAATTATAAACTATAAGCATAATATTTATAATTAATTATATTAACTAATTAATTTTAATAAATTATAATAGCATCTATCTAAGTTAATTTTCTAAGTTATAATTAAGTATATGAGTAATTTCACAAACATAAACACACACACATACACTACATTATAATTGATGATCAATCACATACATTACTACACGAAAAATTTATCAATTGATAAACCGATATTATTCTATTTAAATATGTTTAGTCGTTTGACGTATTAACTCGTTTACTTAATGCTAATAACTTCTTTCGTTTCTTTAATTTGTGATCCATATATACATGTCAAAGATTTTTAGTATTAATTCTTCTATATTTCATTCATTCATCACTAATAATGCATGACATAGATTAATCGATATAGGTCGAGACGTTTTATTTTTAATATTCATCGATATAGGTTGAAAAGTTTTATTTTTAATATTCATCGATGCATATAGGTAAGTTATAAGTCGGTGAATCAATTTAAAAATAGATATATTTGATGATGATCAATTATATATACTAATTATATTATTGCTTCTTCACAAGTCTATCCCTAAAGAATTCGGCCCTATGGCCCTAGCTTTTCGTGTTCTTATATATATGCGGCTATACACACACACACACACAAAAAAAAAAAAACACACTTCGTTGTACTACTTTAACTATATATAGCATGTTATAGTATACGTCAGTATATTTATTATTTGTATTACAAGATAAAGTATTAACGGTTTACATTTATATTATTTAGATAGTAAATATTAATGTGGTGAAAAGTTTGACCATGTTTGACCTATTAACTCATTTACTTAATGCTAATAACTTCTTTCGTTTCTTTAATTTGTGATCCATATATACATGTCAAAGATGTTTAGTATTAAGTCTTCTATATTTCACTCTTTCATCACTAATAAAGCATGACATAGATTAATCGATATAGGTCGAGATGTTTTGTTTTTAATATTCATCGATATAGGTCGAAACGTTTTGTTTTTAGTATTCATCGATGCATCTAATTAAGTTACAAGTCGATGAATTAATTTACAAATAGATATATTTGATGATGATCAATTATATATACTGCTTCTTCACAAGTCTATCCTTGTGATGACCCAAAAGGTCATCCCTTGTTTTAAAAGTCAAAATTGAGTTCCGAGGTCTTGAAAACCTCCTTTTATCTCACCTCATTTTGCATGCGCAACCCGGGCGTATATCCGTGTAACGACCCAACCATTCATTTTGTGCTCCAGCGCGTCATTCAGCGGTTTGAAGTCATGAGCAACTCTATTTCAGGTATTATGACTCGTGGGCATGGTCAGAGTTGAATTTCGGGAAGTTCGGAGTCAAATTGGAAAGAAAATTCTCGTTTCAGAAGCCTTAAGTTAGAGAAATTGACTAAGATTGGAATTTGGAGTAAACGACCTCTGAATCAGGATTTGAAGGCTCCTATAGGTTCGTATGATGATTTCGGATTAGGACGTATGTTCGGATCGATTTTTGGATAACACGGGAGCGTTCTTGTGTAAATTTAGCAAAAACTGTGTTCCGAGGCCCCAAAAGCCTCTGTTAATCTCACCTCGATGTGCATGCACAGCCCGAGCGCGTAGCCGAAGTGTTTATGACAGTTGAATTTATGATAATAATGGAATAAAGTTGACTTTTATCAACATTTTTGGTAAACGGACCCGGACCCGTGATTTGACGGTCCCAGAGGGTCCGTAGGAAAATATGGGACCTGGGCGTATGCCCGTAATCGAATTCCGAGGTCCCAAGTCTAAGAAATGAATTTTTAAAGAAAATTGTTTTCTGAAAATAAGAAAGACTTTTGAAAATGAAATTTGATGTGAAATCTGTGTTACCGAGCCTGTATATTGGTTCCGGAGCCCGGAACAGGTTCGATATGGGTTATGTTAGTTATCTGTAAAATATGGTAAGAAACGGACTTAGTTTGACGTGTTTCGGATCAAAATCGGAGAATTTAGAAGTTTATGAAGTTTGAGAAAATTCTAAAGATTTTGGAGTTTAATTCATTGTTTTTGATGTTATTTTGATGGTTATATTACTCGAATAAGTTCGTAGGATGATTTTGAAGTCGTGTGTATATTTGGTTTTGAGCCCCGAGGGCTCGGGTGAGTTTCGGGTAGGTGTCGGGGTGCTAAACTTAGGAAATTTCTGGTGTTTTAGGCTGTATCTGGTGTCCAGTTATTCCTTCTCCGTGATCGCGGTGTGTTGCACGCGATCGCAAAGAGCTGAGTGCGAACGCGGAGCCTTAGGGTTTAGCTCTACGCGATCGCACCCCTATGTCCGCGATCGCGTAACTCTCCTGTGGGGTTGGGGGCTGGGTAGCAAATTGTTCTATGCGAACGCATTCTTTCGTTCGCGATCGCGTGGTCCACATCCGGTTTCTCTGCGATCGCAGCCTTCACTTTGCGATCGCGTAAGTCTAAGGCCAGAACTCTCCGTGATCGTAGGGCACATGTCGCGATCGCATAGAGTAATATCTCCCAGTTATTTAAAATGTCCAAAAACAGAATACCCATTACGGGATTTTCATATTTTCACCATCTCTTTCTTCTCCAAGCCCCATATCCGAGTTCCAAGCTGCCCTTCCTCCATAACCACTTAGGTAAGTGATCTTAACTCTAGTTTCTTCCCTTATCCTTCATCAAACACTAAATTCTAGGCCTAAAACATGGAATCAAGGTTAGAAATTGGGGATTTTGGGTAGAGTTAGGGCTTTTGGAAATTTTGGGAATTCAACCTCATTTTGGGGTCGGATTTCAAAACAAATTGCATATTGGGGTTTGTGGGGAAATGGGTGATCGGATTTTGGTCCGAACCTTGAGTTTGGACCAAGCGGGCCCGGGGTCGAATTTTGGTTTTTTGGGAGAATTATGGGAAATGTATAATTAGGCTTTGGGATTGAGTTATTGAATTATTATTGATGTTATTAAGTCAATTATGTTTAGATATTATCGTTTCATAGTCGGATTCAAGAGGAAAGGTCTTGATTGAGGCTTGACTTGCATTCTTGGAGCCGAGGTAAGTGTTTGGCCTAACCTTAGCTTGAGGGAATAGGTATAGAGTCTTATTTGCTATGTGTAATTCATGTCCAATGTATAGGTGAGGTGACCGGTACCTATATGTTGTGGTCAAGCATGCCCGTAAGTCGATTTTGATGAGTTGTTTAATGTTCTTTGATATTCTCCGTGTTGTGAATTATTGGGAACCTTGAAAGTGGTACCTTGAGGTCACTTCATGACGTAGAAAGTTATTGACTATGTGGTCGGTCGAGGATTTTTACTGTTGACATTATACCTCTGAATGAGATTGGTTATAGCTGAGTCCCTTGCCGGGACAGTAGAATTTTGTTGATTACTTCTGAACATTTGAAATGGCGTATTGTTAAACTTTCATATCAATTGTTTCTTTTTCACTCACCATGCACGAGGGAACATTCTGTGCCGAGTGATTATTATTTATGCACGAGGGAACATTTTGTGCCGTGTTTATGATATATATATGCACGAGGGAACATTTTGTGCCGTGATTGTGATATTTTATGCACGAGGGGCATTCCGTGCCATGTTTATATTATTTATGCGCGAGGGGACATTCCGTGCTGATTGTTTATCATTTATGCGCGAGGGGACATTCTGTGCCATAATTATGATATATATTTGCACGGGGGGACATTCTGTGCCGTGATTGTGATGTTTTATGCACGAGGGGACATTCTGTGCCGTGATTGTGATGTTTTATGCACGAGGGGACATTCCGTGCCATATTTTATATTGTTATGCACGAGGGGACATGCCGTGCCGTTTCTTTTCACTGTTTAACTCGTGTTGTCAATCCCCGTTATTATTTTCGGATATTTTAGACTGTTGTTTCGTTTCCGTGATTTCAGTATCTTTTATCCCCAACATGTTCTTCCCCGTAAGTGTATTCTTGTTTATTTTTCTGCTATACCAATAAACTGACAGGTACAATTTATTGTCGTATCCTAGCCTCGTCACTACTTCGCCGAGGTTAGGCTCGGCACTTACTCAGTACATGGGGTCGGTTGTACTGATGCTACACCTGCACTTCTTTATGTTGTGCAGATTACGCAGCAGGACCCAGTGGACATTGCTAGTGGGAGTGTCCTCCAGTCCATTCCAGACGACACCGAGGTAGTTTCGCATGGCGTTTGTGGATCTTGGCGTCCCTGTCTATTTTTCATTCTGTCATTTATGTGTTTTCCAGACGGATACATCACTTTATTTTCAAACTGTTGTTTTTAGTCAAATCTTAGACTGGTTCGTGAGGTTGTGACTCCACTTCTGGGTTATACTTAAAGGGATTTCTGCGTTATTAGCTATTGTTATTTACAATTATGTTAATGCTTCCGCCCTTCATTTCAAATATCTAGTCAGTGTTTGTTATTTTCACTTGTTAATAAATCAATTTAGTTAACACGTTGGCTCGCCTAGCAGGTGCAACGTTAGGCGCCATCACGGCCTGAAGATGGGATTTCGGGCCGTGACAAGTTGGTATTAGAGCACTAGGTTTCTTAGGTCTCACAACTCAAGGACAAACTTGGTAGAGCATGAGGGATCGGTACGGAGACGTCTGTACTTATCCCCCAGAGGCTGTAAAGTTAGGAATAACTTCACTTTTCTTCTTTTCTGTTGTGCGATTTGAAATCAAAATGCTAATTAAGTTTCGATTATATTCTCTCGCAGATGGCGAGAACGCGTGCTTCCTTATCTACCGATCAGCAACCCGATTCTCCTGTTGCGGCTCCTACGACGGGCTGAGGCCGAGGCCGTATTAGAGGTCGAGGTAGGGGCAGGGCTCAGTCCAGAGCAGCATCCCCAGTGGAGGACCCACAGGTAGACTTTGTCGGTGAGGTTCCTACTCAGACAGTTCCAGTTGGACCAGCTCAGGTACCAGAGGGGTTCATTGCCACCCCGGTGCTTCAGGACACTCTAGTCCGCTTAGTGGGACTCATGGAGAGTGTGGCTCAGGCCGGTCTTCTTCCTACTGCACCAGTCGTCTCTCAAGCTGGGGGAGGGACCCAGACTCCTGCTACTCGCACACCAGAGCAGCTAGATCCTCAGTTCCAGACTCCGGTACCTCAGACGGCCGGAATAGCTCAGCCGGGCATTGTGGCCCCGGCAGTTGAGGGAGCAGTTATGTCAGCAGATGCATTATGGAGATTGGATAGATTCACCAAGTTATTCACTACTATATTTACTAGCGCACCATCAAAGGATCCCTATGATTATTTGGACAGCTATCATTAGGTTCTTCGGAACATGGACGTAGTAGAGTACAATGGAGTCGATTTTGCTAATTTTCGTCTTTCGGGTTCCGCCAAGACTTGGTGGAGAGACTATTGCTTGACCAGGCCAGCTGGGTCTGCACCATTGACTTGGCTCAGTTCTCCGAGTTATTCGTGGGGAAGTTCCTTCCAGTTACTCAGAGGGAGGATCTTCGGAGGCAGTTTGAGCGCCTTCATCAAGGATCTATGTCTGTCACTCAGTACGATACCAGGTTCATCACTCTAGCTCGGCATGCCATTATGATACTCCCCACTGATCGTTAGAGAGTGAGGAGGTTTATTGAGGGTTTGGCTCAGCCCATCAGGCTTCAGAGAGTCAGGTACTGATATTTTGTTCTAGGATGCGGCCAATGTGGCCAGGAGGATTGAGATGATTATGTCACAGGGTGGTGGTCAGGGGGCTGACAAGAGGCCCCGTCACTTCGGTCGTTTCAGTAGAGCCTCATCTGGGGGCAGAGATTCTTCAGGCAGAGGTCATCCTCCCATACCCTATTAGTCGGCACTTCAGGTAGATCACAATGCACCGCCAGATCCTATTGGTGCACCACCAAAACCTATCAGTGCACCGCCACTTCAGAGTTTCCAGGGTGGTTATCAGGGTCGACAGGGCCAGTTCTAGAGTCAGCAGCCACATCAGCAGGGGGCTTGTTATACTTGCGGTGGATTGGGGCATATTTCAAGGTTTTTCCCCTGAGGTTCACGTGGGTCTCAGTATCAGGGTTCCCGTTCCATGGTTCCTGCATCAGGCACACCCCCACCCTCTCAGTTGGCTAGGGGTGGCGGTCGAGGTGCCAGAGGTAGAGGTCAGACTCATAGAGGTGGAGGACATGCCACGAGAGGTAGAGGTCAGGCTGCAGTAGGTAGACCCAGAGATGATCAGGTTAGAGGGGCTTAGCCCCGGTGCTATGCTTTTCCTGCCAGGCCTGATGCTGAGGCTTCTGATGCAGTTATTACAGGTACGATTTCAGTTTGCATCCAAGAGGCTTCAGTGTTATTTGATCCGGGTTCTACATTCTCCTATGTGTCTTCATATTTTGCCCCTTATTTGAGTATGCCCCGTGATTCCTTGAGTACTGTTGTGAATGTGTCTACACCGGTGGGTGATTATATAGTGGTAGATCGCGTCTACCGTGCTTGCTTAGTAGTCATTGGTAGTTTGGAGACTCAGGTTGATCTTTTTCTTCTTGACATGGTTGACTTCGATGTTATATTGGGGATGGATTGGTTATCCCCCTATTATGCTATTCTGAATTGTCATGCCAAGACAGTGACCTTGGCCTTGCCAGGGGTGCCTTGTTTGGAGTGGAGGGGGATTCCTAGTCATTCTTCTGGTAGAGTCATTTCTTATATGAAGGCTCGGCGCATGGTCGAGAAGGGTTGTTTGGCCTATCTGGCCTATGTTCATGATTCTAGTGCCGAGGTTCCTTCCCTGGAGTCTTTGCCCGTGTTTCGTGAGTTTCCAGAGGTATTCCCTTCTGACCTTCCGGGTATGCCGCCCGATAGGGATATTGATTTTTTTATTGAGTTAGCTGAGGGCACCCAGCCTATTTCTACTCCGCCGTACCGTATGGCCCCGCCAGAGTTGAAGGATNTGGTTACCATCAGTTGAGGATTAGGGCGTCTGATGTCCCTAAGACAGCCTTTCGCACTCGTTATGGGCATTATGAGTTCTTGGTGATGTCATTTGGGCTGACCAATTCCCCCGCTGCTTTCATGGAGTTGATGCACCGAGTGTTCAGGACTAATTTGTGATTATTTTCATTGATGATATTTTGATTTACTCTCGCAGCCGAGAGGAGCATGAGCATCACCTTAAAGTCGTCCTCCAGACTTTGAGGGATAGTCAGTTGTATGCGAAATTTTTCAAGTGTGAGTTATGGTTGAGTTCAGTTGCATTTCTAGGCCATATGATGTCATCTGGTGTGACTGCACCTGCGAGGATTTGGCCGCAGGTGCTAGATTTTGGTGGCTTGGCTGGGAGCGCAGGTGCGATGTAATTTCTGCACCTACGAAGGTGAAGATGCGGACAATGGGGCGCAGGTGCGAGTTTTGGCTGGAGCTAAGGAAGCCGCAAGTGCGGGAGTTTGGGCGCAGCTTCGGGAGTGCAGGTGCGAAGATTGGATTGCAGGTGCGAAAATAGGCCTGGGCAGAATGTTTTAAACCGAGATTCTTGGCTCATTTTCTCCCATTTTTCTTTGGTTGGGACGACTTTGAGGAGCTTCAAGAGGGATTTTCATCATGCATTACTAGGTAAGTAATTTCTTCATGTTTTTAAGTTAAATACAAGGTTTATGCATGGAATTAGACATGGAAATTAGTAGGAAATTGGGGTTTTTGGAGGAAAAACCTAGAAATTGTAATTTGGATTTTAACCACGAATTGAGCATGAATATTTGAGTAAAATGATATATTTGAGTTAGTAAAGCTATGGGTAGGGCATATTTCGAGAAATTTCGGATTCGGGGTACGTGGGCCTGAGGGTATTTTGGTCAATTCCTTGAGCGAAGTTGGGAACTTATATAATTTGAATTGATACAAGTATTAGAGTGGTTTTTTTATTGGTTTGCCCATTATTTGAATAGTTTTGGGGCGTTGTGTACAATTGGAGTCGTCGGAAGGGCTTGGAAGCCGATTATGGAATTTCAGAGCGAGGTAAGTCTCATTTCTAACCTTGTGAGGGGGAATCGTCCCCATAGGTGAACTAAATGAATACATGCTATCATTTTCGGGGGCTACGTACGCACGAGGTGACAGGAGTCCGTGCGTAGCTACTATTATGCCATGTCCGGGTAGTCTAGGACCCACTAGCATGCCTTACGTGTTGTACATGTGATCATGCCAATAATATTAGACTGATAATGATATTGAATTGGTAATTTATTTCCTAAAAAGGCTAGAGTGTACCTTTCTTAATCATTTAGAAAGAGGATTGATTCCTCCGTGGATAATTGTGTTCCTGATAAGGTTATAGTATTGGATATTATTAAGCTTGGCAAATGAGTTTCAAAACAAAGATTTAAATGCTATTTTTCGTGTTCCTTTAAGAAGAATTTTACCGCTTTCCTGAGTAACTGCTCTCTTGATAAAAATGTGGACTTATTGTGTGAATATGTGTATCTATGGGTGCCTGAGTCGCATGTATGATTCGCGAGCAGGATAACCCTGTATATATGTGTATGGGTGCCTGAGTCGCATGTATGATTCGCGAGCAGGATAACCCTGTATTTATGTGTATCTATGGGTGCCTGAGTCGCATGTATGATTTGCGAGCAGGATAACCTTGTATTTATGTATAACCGTGTCGCATGATCGATTCGCGAGTGGGGCAGATAAATGCATCTATGGTTCGAGTCGTTCGACCCTCGGCAGTGCACCGTTTATTATTGTTGGTTCGTGCCGTTCGACCCTCGCCATTGCTTGCGCATGATATTTACTGCATATTTGCTATGATTTTACCTGATTACTGGCCTAAAAATTTTAAGTTGTCGACTGAAATGACAGAGATTTAAAGTTATTAAAATTTTGGAAGAAGTTGTTCTTTCCCATTGATTATTTATTATTTGATTAAATCATCCATGTGTGATTATTCGCTATTGAAATGACGAAGATTTAAAGTGTTAAATGTGAAAGGTTTGATATTATATTTTCTTGATTTTAAATAAATTGCCTATGACATACATGCTTAGTGTCTCACTTGATTATACTAAATTGACTTCTAGCAAATGTCTAAATCGACCTCTCATCACTACCTCTCTGAGGTTAGGCAGGATACTTACTGAGTACACGTTGTCTTCGTACTCATGTTATACTTGCTATGCATTTTTATTGCACAGGTACCTTGATAGTGATGTGGTTGGTTTGGAGACTTAGGCGAGCTGCATCATCCGGAGGCGATCCGCAGCTGACAGAGTCTCCCTCGTATTGTATTCATTTTGTTTTAAATTCCATTGTCCAATTTGTATCTCGGACAAGCTTTGTAATGATTGTATAAATTCTTAGAAATTGTTCATGCACTTATGACACCGGGTTTTGGGATGTGTTTGGGATGTATTTTATAAAAATAGAATATTAAGTTGTCTTATTTACTTAGCGTATTTTATTCAGTTATTATGTAATAGAGTGAAAGGTAATGGTTTCAAAAATGTTAAAACAGGAATTTTATTCAACTAATTAATGTTTGGCTTGCCTGACGATGGTGTCTGGCGCCATCACGACCTTAATAGATTTTTGGGTCGTGACAATCCGGGAGGCTTTTGTATGAAAAATTGAGAAAAATGTTAATTATGTCTTTAAAATTGAATTTAAGTTGACTTCGGTCAACATTTTGGGTAAACGGACACGGACCCGAGATTTAACGGTCCCGGAGAGTCCGTAGAAAAATATGGGACTTGGGCTATGCCCGGAATTAAATTTCGAGGTACCAAGCCCGAGAAATGAATTTTTGAAAGAAATTGTTTAATTGAGATTATAAGAGTTTTTGGAAATTTGATTTTATTTGAAATTGATGGTATTGGCCCCGTATTTTGGTTCCGGAGCGCGGTGCAGGTTTAATATGATATTTGAGTTGTTCCTGTAAAATTTGGTGAGAAACGGAGGTCATTTGACGTGATTTAGACCCGTAGTTGTGAAATTTGAAACTTTGAAAGTTTTGAGATTTTTCTTTGATTTCTATGCTAAATTCGTTGTTTAAGATGTTATTTTGGCGATTTGATCACACGAGTAAGTCCGCAGGATGTTTTTAAGGTTGTGTACATGTCACGACCCAAAATTCATTAAGGTCGTGATGGCGCCGGACCCAACTGTCAGGCAAGCCAACACTTAATAAATAAATTAAATCTTTATTTTAAAATTCTCCAAGTCATTCCTTTTTTATTTTCTTAAATAATAATTAGCGAACTTCCACTGAGTAAACAAAAATATTTTAACCAATTTAAATAGTGAATAAATCCCATAATTATCCCAGAACCCGGTGTCACAAGTGCATGAGCAAATTTTCTAGGAATTATACATATACTACAATACTTGTCCGGAATACAAACTAGACAAGGAATTTAAAATAAAATACAATACATCTGAGGAAGACTCTGCCGGTTGCGGACCTTCTCTGGATGGTGCAGCTCGTCTAAGTCTCCAAGTTAGCCACATCACAGCATCAAGCAGGGCCACTAGCTATGAATGTACCTGTGCAATAAATATGCACAGCAAGTGTAGCATGAGTACGAAAATAACGTGTACTCAGTAAGTATCCCACTTAACCTCGGAGAGGTAGTGACGAGAGGTCGACTTTGACACTTACTAAAGGTCAAATTAATATAATCAAGTGTGACACTAAGCATGGATATCATAGGCAATGTTAACAAGTAGCGACAGGAAATAGCAACTTCTTTCACATTTAATATTCTTAAATCCTCGTCATTTCAGTTGATAATTTAAAATTTGCAGGCCAGTAATCAGGTAAAAGTCACAGCAAGTACGCAGTAAATATCATGCGCAAGCAATGCCGAGGGTCGAATGGCGAACCAACAATAATAAACTGTACACCGCCGCAGGGTCGAACGGCTCAAACCATAGATGCATCTATTTTCCCCCTCGTGAATCGATCATGCGACACGGTCATATATAATAATAGAGTTATCCTGCTCGCAAATCATACATGCGACTCAGGTACTCATAGATACACATATTCACACATTAAATTCACCTTCTATCAGGAAAACAGTTACTCAAGGAAGTGATAAAATTCTCTTTTAATGGACACGAAGATGATATTTAAATCTTTTCTGGAAATTCATTTGCCAAGTTTGATAAGGTTTTAAATATTATAAATTTATAAGGTTACAAGTACGGCAAATAAAACATGTTTTATCAGGAAAACCATTATCCCAGGAAAAATCAATTTTCTTTCTAGATGATTAAGGAAAATAAACTTCAACCTTCTTAGGTATTCAGTTACTAATTCGATAATATTAACAGTCTAATTTCATTAGCAAAATTACAAATACAACAGGTAAGGCATGCTAGTAAGTCCTAGACTACCCAGACGCAAGCATGATAGTAGCTACGCACGGACTCCCGTCACGTCGTGCGTACGTAGCCCCCACAAATAGTAGTACATATTCGATTGGTTCACCTATGGGGACAATTCCCCCTCACAAGGTTAGAAAGGAGACTTACCTTGCACCGAAGATTCATAACCGGCCTCCAAGCCCTTCCGACGACTCAAATTGATGCACAACGCCCCAAAACTATCCAAATGATGGGCAAACCAATGAAAATATACTCTAATAATTATAACGATTTAATTTATATAAATTCTCAAATCCGCTCGAAAAGTTGACAAAATTACCCTCGAGCCCACGTGCCTGGATTCCGAAACTTTTCGAAGATAATGATTACCCATAGTCTTACTAACTCAAATATACAATTTACTCTAATTTCATGCTCAAATTCGTGGTTAAAATCCAAAAATACACATTCTAGGTCTTTGTTCAAAATCCTAAATTCCCACCAATTTCATGTCTAATCTATGTATAATCCAAGTGTTTTTTAACTCAAAGATGGGAAGAAATCACTTACCTAAAGTTGCTTGATGAAGATCCTCCCTTGAAGCTCCCCAAAATCGCCACACCAAATGAAAATGGGGGAAGAATGGCCAAAACCCATCGTAAAAATACACACTGCCTCCAGTCCTCCCGTACCTGTGGTGATTACGCCCGCACCTGCGAGCCCGCAGGTGCGACCAAACTCTCACACCTGCGGCTTCCTCATTCCCCGTCCGGCTCCGCACCTGCGTTCCCTCGTCCGCATCTCCGCCTTCGCAGGTGCGGAAATAGCCTCGCACCTGCGCCCCCAGCCAAGCCAGCCACTCCCGCATCTGCGAAACCAAAACCGCACTTGCGTCTCTGCACCTGCGGCCCAAGCCTTGCAGGTGCGGTCACACCAGACACCAGCAGCTTCAGCTCTTCCTAAACTTCAAATTTGATCCGTTAACCACCCAGAATCCACCCGAGGCCCCCGACACCCCATCCAATTACACCAAAGTGTTCCAAAACATAATGCGGACCTGTCCGGGGCCTCAAATAACATCGAAACAATGGATCGCATCACAATTCAATCTTTATGAACTTTGAAATTTCCAACTTCTACATTCGATTACGAAACCTATCAAATCATGCCCGATTGACCCCAAATTTTGCACACAAGTCACATTCAATATTACAGACATGCTCTAACTTTCGGAATCGCATTCCGACCCCGATATCAAAATTTTCACTTCCGGTCGGATTTCTCAAAAACCTTCAAATTTCTATCTTTAGCCAAATGACTTCAAAATAACCTACGGACCTCCAAATTCACTTCTGATCGCGCTCCCAACTCCAGAATCACCATATGGAGCTATTCCCAGACTCGGAATCCCAAACAGACATCAATATCACTGAAATGCACTTCAACCCAGACTTATGAAATTTCTTCTAAAATGCTGACTTCTACAATATGCGCCGAAACGCTCCCGGGTCATCCAAAACCCGATCCGAGCACACGCCCAAGTCCGAAATCATCATACGAACCTACTGGAACCTTCAAATCCTGATTTTGAGGTCGTTTACTCAAAAATACAATCTTAGTCGATTTTTCCAACTTAAGGCTTCTGAAATGAGAACTTTTTTTCCAAATTGACTCTAAACTTCCCGAAATTCAATTCCGACCACACCTACAAGTCATAACACCTGAAATGAAGTTGCTTATGGCCTTAAACCGCTGAATGACGCGCTAGAGCTCAAAATGACCGGTCGGATCGTTACATTCTCTCCCACTTAAACATACGTTCGTCCTCGAACGTGCTAAGAACTGCTCTGGAGTTATCTAAAATCACTGTTCAACACCTCGTGCACCTACCCGTGCTACCACAACCCAATTGAGTACATTATCTCGGTCAAATCCAAAGATATCCTCTTTCATTTAGGCAATGGGCCTTACAATAAGGTCTTCGACATCTGAAATCCTCTACCAGGCCTGTTTCCAATATATGAACACCGTATCAACTACCACACGATGTACTAGATCATGACTGCATACCTTTGCTGAATTAGCACCATGCACCGCATAATTCATCATCTAACCATGATGACATCCCCTGAGCCTTAATAGTCACAATTTCACGAATCTGCTGCTCCCAATGCACCTCATGACACACATATATATAAGTCGTGCCATAACGCTTACGATACCACCACAGCGGAGGGGACGTATAGAAATTCCCAACCAACTACAGAGTTATCCAACTACCGAATCTCTCCTTTTGTCTAGAATCATCACCTTTTTACCAACCAAATAATGGTATTTGTCCTTTAATATACTCCACATAATCTTATCGCACTAATCGTTGATCCAATAATCTCGTCTCTCCCAGTATGAATTGCTCAGGCAACCAATCACCCAGACATGACCAACAGTCTCACATGATGCCACAATGCGCCAGTAGGCCACAACTCGAATGCGATACATAAAGAAAATGAATTATGAAAGGAACCACTCAACTCACGCAATTAATATGAACCTTCCTCCGAAAAGTAGGAAGCAAAACACAAGAAAATATATATAGGGAACCTTACTCAACATCACACTGATGCGGCGTGCAACCCGATCCAACCAACATACCCGTGGCAGCGTGCCACCCGATCCACACATGAAATTTACATAAGGGAATACACACCGAGCTAAATTGCTCATTACCACAAAATATTGAATATCGGTCACAAGCACGCTAAGTGCATAATACCATCCTAGGGAGACTGATAGAGACATACTCTACAAAAACTCAAGCACAACTGAGGTGCGATACATAATCTGAATCTCCAGAGCTATCCTGCTCACATAACATCATCACTACGCGGAAATCTCAACATACAAGAAATTATCAAGCCGTTCCACAACTTACACGGCACAACATACTATTACATGAGATGAACAAAGACGGGGCAACATCTGCTGTTCTAATACCTTTCCATGAAAAGCACTATAGCGAAATGAACACACCTGACTCATACGGAGCCCATAATCATATTTAAATCCATCCACAAACATCGAGTCTACCTTGCTCGCTCCGAACTAGGCTAATAGCTTTACATGGATCCATATTAACCCACTTCCTCTCATAATACGCAAGAACAACCATCATAGCCGGGACAAACACCCCACGATCCACAACAAAATGAACTGCAGGCCTTCCAGGCATAAATTCTCAAATAAGCAATATTACACTTCTTTATACTCAGTCCACATCTTCAATTCATTAAGTGACTACATGTCACACTCATACGATCATCTCGTGGTCACGCTCCCACGACCTTCCACGGAAGGTAGCAAGTCTACACATCCACCACTGGCCACACTAACGTTGTAAAACAAATCAAGAACCCATAACTAGGATACAAAGCCTCATTCACCAAACACCGATCTCAGGTGGGATTGAAGAGAACACCAGCTTACTCTAAACATTCAAATGCCTTTTTCTTGCTCATCCGAGCTCATGACATCCTTGTCAGCACCAAACCGAAACCTCGATCCTTACTTCTAGTTATATACTGCTTACCGCACCTAACATACCAATATGAGATAGCGCAAGAATTCCACTATAACTTCTGAACCACTAATAGGGTGAACACTTCATCATATAGAAACCTTTTACTTACCTCAATTCAAGAGAACCACCACAACACACGAGTGAATTCCCACAATCACAATACATGCAATTCCTTAAGTAGTAGTCTATACCACCATAACCCTTCCGGGGTCCGCCCACCCATGACAGGCCATAGTGCTTCAATGCTTCCAAATAAAATCTATCACGGTGACCGACAAGCCTCACACATACCGTCACAAATCGCATGAATAACTTAATCACGCTGAAGGAACTGATCACTGCCGTACATGTGCCATTTCAACCATGGCTATCCAATTTATTTTCTTCCAATTTATCCTTTACTTGACTTAGAAGTAACAATAGCCTCATCCAAACATTGTGAAATCAAATCCGCCCTCCTCTTGAGCGACCATATATCATGAGACCACATTCTCTCCAAACCGATGAACCGTCTCACGCCCTCCTTGCTCGTGCATTCACATCTTTGACTGATATACCCATACTGGAAATCTTCCTACAAGTCCGGAGCCTATTTCTCTCATTCCTTCAGTACCATACTGCAAGCCGAAAACATCATGGAACATTCTGGGGGCCCTATCACCATCAGTTGCAAGGCCCGATCCTTATCCATACTGCGGACATGAAACCCTTAAGCACCGCATTCTTAACTTTCGAATTCATTAGGACCACTATTGAGAGTCACCCTCTCTCACTTGGTTGGAATACAATCAACTCCAAGGCTCTTCTAGCACACGAACACCCTTTCAAAGACGCACGTGACTGAGTCACTGCCCTTATAACTCGCCTATGCTTTAAGCATAAATTTTGAATCTTCCAAAGCCTAACCCTGGTCCAATAGGGCCAACTTTTGCACACATTTATCAAATCCCATGCGCAATTACCATTTCACTCCTTTCCCCTTAGCTGAAATAACTTGCCAATACGGTGAAACTTGCCAACCACACGACCTCTAACCTGCCCACAGGAGATAACCCACCTGTGGAAATTACCAACTGACACCTTCCGACGACGATCTACTGCACAATCTCTACGATATCAATACCCCATCCTACACCCGTCCTCATTTACCAACTTTACCAGTCCGTCCGCTCCTCATGGATGTCTACTAAAAGCGTGACAACATCTCCCAATTTACCGCTATATTGCATCCTTCTTCATTCCGAACAACTCCTCTCTGTTGTATCAAACCTTCCGCCGAAATAGCCAATATTTCAATTTAAATTTGTAGACCCCATCATCGTCCACTAAATTTCCCAAATCACTCCAAACTTCCCCTCAAGAGGTGTATCTCTCTTACCACATAACTCATGAACTCATACGTTACACTGCCACTCTCCCACTTTGGTTAAACTCACTCATGCAAGCAACTACCTGACCTCCTTTTCTTACACCTGGCCTTCTAGAAATTTAACCATAACCTGACACTTCCCACGTGCCCTTCCTTATCCCTTATTGCCCAGCCGTTGCCTTAGGCCAATAACTATTTTTGTAGCACTTAAACCAGCAGATCACCACAACTTCAAACATTTTCGAAGATCATCCTCCTCGAGCCGCCTTTATTAGAAATACTTATTCAATATTGAACCACCGCACACCACGACCTTTGACAACCGCTTCTTCAATATTACTTCACAACACTCCGACCCAATGCAACCGAAGAAACTATAACACCAGTGAACTTAACATATTCTATTCGATCAAAAACAGCGATACCACATCACAGATGAAAATTCCACCTCGCTTTCAAACACCAAGTCTTATTATTCTTTCAACCCAAATTTGAACATTCATAGTTCAATTGCATTTCCTCCGCTGGAACTAAAATACTGAAATCTCGAGATCACGCCATGAGTAGAACTCCTATCAAGACATTCATTGCCTCGACATATGGGCAAGCATCCTGTCATCATAACAATACTACGCGATAACCATTCATGAGCATCATAGCAAATCTGCGCATAGCCTCAGAGCTCTCAGAAGTGCAGCTATCGAGCAGAAACAACATAATATCCTTCCGCAGAGCAACGACAATAGCCCCAACCAACTGTGCATGGAAAAACCTCACGCACCATATCTGTAGTACCATTACAATTCCTCAAATTCTCGATTATAGCAAGCCCTTCGCGACGTGTAAGATTGAGTAAGAAGAAACATAGGCATAAGCCTCAAAGGAATCAAACCGCATGATAAGGAATCAAGAAGTGAAGTACTCCTAACAGCCTTGTAGCCTCTCGAAGATACACACAGACATCTTCGTACCGATCCGCAAGACTTTGCTAGACTTGCTCATGACTCGTGAAACCTAAGGGAACCTAGCGCTCTGATACCACGTTGTCACGACCCAAAATCCATTAAGGTCGTGATGGCGCCGGACCCCACTGTCAGGCAAGCCAACACTTAATAAATAAATTAAATCTTTATTTTAAAATTCTTGAAGTCATTCCTTTTTTATTTTCTTAAATAATAATTAGTGAACTTTCACTAAGTAAACAATAATATCTTAACCAATTTAAATAGTGAATAAATCTCATAATTATCCCAGAAGTCGGTGTCAGAATTGCATGAGAAAATTTTCTAGGAATTATATATGTACTACAATACTTGTCCGGAATACAAACTGGACAAAGAATTTAAAATAAAATACAATACATCTAAGGAAGACTCTGCCGGCTGCGGGTCGTCTCCGGATGGTGCAACTTGTCTAAGTCTCCAAGTCAGCCACATCACTGCGTCAAGAGGGCCACTAGCTATGAATGTACCTTTGCAATAAAAAAGCACAGCAAGTGTAGCATGAGCACGAAAATAACGTGTACTCAGTAAGTATCCCGCCTAACCTCGGAGAGGTAGTGACGAGAGGTTGACTTCGACACCTACTAAAGTTCAAATTAATATAATCAAGTGTGACACTAAGCATGGATATCATAGGCAATGTTAACAAGTAGCGACAGCAAATAGCAACTTCTTTCACATTTAATATTCTTAAATCCTCGTCATTTCAGTTGACAATTTAAAATTTTCAGACCAGTAATCAGAAAAAAATCACAGCAAGTACGCAGTAAATATCATGCGCAAGCAATGCCGAGGGTCGAACGGTGCAAACCAACAATAATAAATCGTCACTGCCGAAGGGTCGAACGGCTCGAACCATGGATGCATCTATTTCCCCGCTCGCGAATCGATCATGCGACGCGGTCATATATAATAATAGAGTTACCCTGCTCGCGAATCATATATGCGACTCAGGTACTCATAGATACACATATTCACACATTGAATTCACATTTTATCAGGAAAACAGTTACTCAAGAAAGTGATAAAATTCTCTTTTAATGGACAAAAAGATGATATTTAAATCTTTTCTGGAAATTCATTTGCCAAGTTTGATAAGGTTTTAAATATTATAAATTTATCAGTAAGGTTACAAGTACGGCAAATAAAACATGCTTTATCAGGAAAACCATTATGCCAGGAAAAATCAATTTTCTTTCTAGATGATTAAGGAAAATAAAATTCAACCTTCTTAGGTATTCAGTTACTAATTCAATAATATTAACAGTCTAATTTCATTAGCAAAATTACAAATACAAGAGGTAAGGCATGCTAGTGGGTCCTAGAGTACCCAGACGCAAGCATGATAGTAGCTACGCACGGACTCCCGTCACCTCGTGCGTACGTAGCCCCCACAAATAGTAGCACATATTCGATTAGTTTACCTATGAGGACAATTCCCCCTCACAAGGTTAGAAAGGAGACTTACCTCGCTCCGAAAATTCATAACCGGCCTCCAAGCCCTTCCGACGACTCAAATTGATGCACAACGCCCCAAAACTGTCCAAATGACGGGCAAGCCAATGAAAATATACTCTAATAATTATAACGATTTAATTTATATCAATTCCCAACTCCGCTCGAAAAGTTGACAAAATTACCCTCGGGCCCACGTGCCCGAATTCCGAAACTTTTCGAAGATAATGATTACCCATAGCCTTACTAACTCAAATATACAATTTACTCTAATTTCATGCTCAAATTCGTGGTTAAAATCCAAAAATACACATTCCGGGTCTTTGTTCAAAATCCCAAATTCCCACCAATTTCATGTTTAATCTATGTATAATCCAAGTGTTTTTTTAACTCAAATATGGGAAGAAATCACTTACCTAAAGTTGCTTGATGAAGATCCTCCCTTGAAGCTCCCCAAAATCGCCACACCAAATGTAAATGGGAGAAGAATGGCCAAATACCGTCTTAAAAATACACACTACCTCCAGTCCTCCACCACCTGCGGTGACTACGCCCGCACTTGCGGCTTCCTCATTCCCCGGCCGGCTCCGCACCTGCACTCCCTCGTCCGCATCTACGCCTTCGCAGGTGCAGAAATAGCCTCGCACCTGCGCCCCCAGCCAAGCCAGCCATTCCTGCATCTGCGACACCAAAGCCGCACCTGCGGCCGAAGCCTCGCAGGTGCGGTCACACCAGACACCAGCAGCTTCAGCTCCTCCTCAACTTCAAATTTGATCCACTAACTACCCGGAATCTACCCGAGGCCCCCGGGACCCCGTCCAATTAAACCAACCTATTTCAAAATATAATGCGGACCTGCCCGAGGCCTCAAATCACATCAAATAACATCAAAACAATGGATCGCATCACAATTCAATATTTATGAACTTTGAAATTTCCAATATCTACATTCGATGCTGAAACCTATCAAATCACGCCCCGTTGACCCCAAATTTTGGACACAAGTCACATTCAACATTACGACCTGCCCCAACTTTTGGAATCGCATTCCGACCCCAATATCAAAATTTCCACTTCCGGTCGGATTTCTCAAAAACCTTCAAATTTCTATCTTTAGCCAAATGACTTCAAAATAACCTACGGACCTCCGAATTTACTTCCGATCGCGCTCCCAACTGCAGAATCACCATACAGAGCTATTCCAAGACTCAAAATCCCATCACTGAAATGCACTTCAACATAGACTTATGAAATTTCTTCTAAAATGCTGACTTCTACAATATGCGCAGAAACGCTCACGGGTCATCCAAAACCCGATCTGAGCATACGCCCAAGTTCGAAATCATCATATGAACCTGAAGGAACCTTCAAATCCTGATTTTGAGGTCGTTTACTCAAAAATCCAATCTTAGTCGATTCTTCCAACTTAAGGCTTCTGAAATGAGAATTTTCTTTCCAAATTGACTCTAAACTTCCCGAAATTCAATTCCGACCACACCTACAATTCATAACACCTGAAATGAAGCTGCTCATGTCCTTAAACCGATGAACGAAGTTCTAGATCTCAAAACGACCGATCGGGTCGTTACAATACATGTTTGGTTTGGAGCCCCGAGGGCTCGGGTGAGTTTCGGATAGGCGTCGGAGTGTTGTTAGACTTAGAAAATCTGGTGTAAATTGTTGTTTGCTGGTGTCCAGATAATTACTCTATGCGAACGCGTGGTAACCCACGCGAACGCGATGAAGAAACAAGGAAGGGACTGGGTTAACCCTATGCGAACGCAGGTGCCCGTTCGCGAACGCGTAGCTTGGCAAGGGCTGGCCAATGCAAACGCAGCTAGCCTAGTGCGAACACACTGCTTTAGGAATAGTTCGGGATGGGCTAGCTAGTAATCTATGCGAACGCAGCCTTATGCACGCGATCGTGATGACCAGGGGGAGTGTAAGCCAGTGCGAATGTGGCCAAAGACACACGAACGCATAGAAGGCCAGTCCAGTTTTTTTTTTAAAACAGTAGCAAGACGGGAATTAGGCCATAACTTCATATTTTCAAAACCAAGGAAGCTTAGGGGAGATTTTTGAAGAGGGATTTCATCACCAAATCATAGGTTTGTGTTCTTAACCTCATTTCCTTCAATTTCCATCAACACCCACTAGATTTTTAGGCCTAAATCTTGTTCTTGAAGGGTAAAAATTAGGGATTTTAAGAGAATTAGGGATTTTACAAATTTGGGAATTTAGACCTCGATTTGAGGTCGGATTCCGAAAGTAATTATATATTCAAGATCATGGGTGTATGGGTGATCGGGTTTTGGTCCGAACCTCGTGTTTCAACCAAGCGGGCCCAGGGCCGATTTTTGACTTTTTGGGAAGAATGATAGAGAACATATAATTAAGCATTGGGGTTGAATTATTTAGCACTTATTGATATTATTAAGCTAATTATGTTTAGATACAATCAAATTGGAGGCGAATTCTAAAGGGAAGGCGGTAATTGAGGTTTGAGTTGGTCGTGGAATTCGAGGTAAGTGTTTGGCTTAACCTTAGCTTGAGGGAATAGTTGTTGTGTCCTATTTGCTATGTGTAAGTATCATGTTAAACGTATAGATGAGGTGACGAGTACCTATACGTTGGTTTCAAGCATGCCAAGAGTTGAATATTGTGATTTATGTGGTTTTTTGTTAAGTAATACTTGAGTTTCACTTTATAGCTATCCATGTTGGTGGAAATTCCTTGATATTGAATAGTGTTGAGTATTGGTTTCAGTTGAAGATTTTTATGTGAAGTTATGTACTAAGTGAGATTGGTTATAGTTGTTTTTCCTTGCGGAGATGGTATTGATTCTACTGTTGGATCCCTTGCCGGGACGTTGTGGTTTTATTTTTATTTACTCTGTTAATTTCCTTGTTGGATTGTTGTCGTTTGATGTGTTTGGGTGAGGAAGAGTGTAAAAGCACGAAGGGTGATGTCGCGCGTTAGATTGTGAGTGAATGTTAATGCACGAAGGGTGATGATGTGCCATGATATGAGTGATAATGCATGAAGGATAATGTCGTGCCATAATTATGTGAGGGAAAAGAACGAAGGGTGATGTCATGCTGAATATATATTGATTCTGATGGTGAGGACGAGAGTAAAAGTACGAAGGGTGATGTCGTGCACTTGCTTTTGTGTTACTATTTCTGTTGCTTAAATTGATATCTAGTTCGTGCTTTATTTTGTTATTTCCATTATTTGATATTTCCTCCCCTCAGCATGTCCCCCTTTCCTTTATACTTAGCTGCTTATTTCTCGTTGTTATTATTTTCCCCGTATACTACTAAACTGCACAGGTTGATTTGGTTGTCGTGTCCTAGCCTCGTCACTACTTCGCCGAGGTTAGGCTCGGCACTTACTCAGTACATGGGGTCGGTTGTACTGATGCTACACTCTGCACTTTTGTGCAGATCCCGGTATAGGACCCTACGGACCTTAGAGCGATGAGGCTGCCTTTAGCCTATTTGGAGATTTCGAGGTAGTCCTGCAGGCGTCTACATGCCTTGGCGTCCCCTCCCACTTTATTTCCATTATGTTCTTGTTTATTCTAAGATAGATGTATTATTTTGTTCAGACCCTTATATGTATTATTCATAGACAGTCCGTGAAGTTGTGACACTGAATTTTGGGTTTAGTATTTTGATTCTCGTGATGGCATTTAATCAAGTTGTTAGACTTTGTTTTCTTCTGCACTTTTATTTTTGCTGATTTGTACATCACCTGTTATCTGTTAAAAATAAATGAATAAGGTAAAATAAGCACTAATGTTGGCTTTCCTAGAGGGTTCAATGTTAGGCGCCATCACAGTCCCGACGGTGGGAAATTCGGTTCGTGACAAGTTGGTATCAGAGCACTAGGTTGCTTAGGTCTCACAATTCATGGACAAGCTTAGTAGAGTCTGAGGGATTAGTACAGAGACGTCTGTGCTTATTCCCCATAGGCTACAGAGTTTAGGAATGACTTCACATCTATTCTTCTTTGTCGTGCTATTTGATGTCTCAAAACTAACTGAATTTCTACTCTATTCTCTCGCTGATGGCGAGAACACGTGCTTCTTCATCCACTGATCAGCAGCCCGAGTCTCCAGTTGCAGCTCCTACGAGGGGCTGAGGACGAGGCCGAGGCCGTGCTAGAAGCCGAGGCAGGGGCAAAGCTCAGCCCAGATCAGCAGCCCCAGTGGCGGAGCCTCAGGTAGAGTTTGTTGATGAGGCTCCTGTCTAGACAGTCCTGGTTGGGCCAGCCCAGGTTCCCGAGGGGTTCATTGCCACCCTAGTACTTTAGGATGCTCTAGTCCGTCTAGTGGGCCTCATGGAGAGTGTCACTCAGGCAGCTTTGCTTCCTGCAACACCAACCGTCTCTCAGGCTGGGGGAGGAGCCCAGACTCCCGCCACTCGCACTCCGGAGCAGTTGGCTTCTCAATTTCAGAATCCAGTAGCTCAGCCAGCTGGGGCAGTTCAGCCGGGTATTGTGGCTCAGACCGCTGATGGAGCAGCTATGTCTGCTGATGCTTTGTGGGGATTAGACATGTCACGACCCAAAATCCTATCTTAGGTTGTGATGGCGCCCAACAGCAGGGTCAGGCAAGCCAACACTCAATCTACTAAGGGTTCTTTCTTATTAGATTAAACATTTCAACATATACTCAGTTTTTAAAACTTAAAACATGAATCGACAAGGATAATTAGCTAGTTTTTAATCAAAAGCAGTCATGAAGAGGCGTGAGCCAATATAGATACAAACCCGAAATCCATAATAATTATCACATGTGTTCCAGGAACTAGTGTCACAAGTCCTACGGGCATACTAACAGAATATACAAAAGATATAATATACAGCCACACCGTTTGAAGGAAATAGATGGAAAATAAGCAAAAGAAACCCCATGGTGCTGCCGGAGATCGCCAGGAGAAAAGCAGCTCACCGTG
>ML363432.1:0-19259 GCA_005239505.1 Nicotiana paniculata | reverse complement strand
CCCCAGGATTATATTTGCAATGCCCGCTTAGTCTTCTACAAGACATAGTTGAGCGTGATCAGGACCCATCATTCAGTTCCCTCCCAGCCCAAAGTTCATCCCGTTTACCATCAGTTCAGGGCTCCTCCACGCTAGTTTCTTCTATCAGTTATCCCGGTGCTAGGGGTTCCCTTCTGTCCCCGTCCCCCGCACCAGAGTGTTGTTTCGAGTGTGGAGAGTTTGGGCACGTATGGAGGCAGTGTCCTCGTCATCATGGTGGTCCGTCTCAGTAGAGGGTCCAGCCCTCGACTTCATCCCCAGTTACTTTACCACCCGCCCAGCCAGCTAGGGGTGGGGATCAGGCAGCTAGAGGCCGCCCTAGAGGGGGAGATCGATCAGGTAGAGGCCAGGCCCGTTTTTATGCACTTCCAGCCAGACCAGATGTTATGGCCTTAGATGCAGTGATTACAGGTATTGTTTCAATTTTTCACTGAGATGCTTCGGTCTTATTTGATCCTGGCTCCACGTATTCCTATGTTTCGTCATATTTTTCTCATTTTCTGGATATGCCCCACGAGTCCTTAGTTACATATGTTCATGTGTCGACTCTGGTAGGCGATACTGTTGTTATGGACCGCGTGTATCAGTCATGTATGGTGTCTATTGGGGGTCTGGAGACCCGAGTAGATCTGTTATTGCTTAGCATGGTTGACTTTGATGTGATATTGGTCATGGATTGGCTATCTCCGTTTCATGCTGTTCTAGATTTTCACGCTAAGACCATGACCTTAGCGATGCCGGGATTCCCAAGATTCGAGTGGAGAGGTTCTATTGATTATGTGCCAAGTAGGGCGATTTCATACTTAAAGGATCAACGTATGGTAGAGAAAGGTGTTTGTCTTATTTGGATTTTCTGAGGGATGTCAGTGCTGAGATTCCCACTATTGATTCTGTTCCTGTGGTCCGTGATTTTCCGGATGTGTTCCCCGCAAATCTGTCGGGCATGCTGCCTGACAGGGTTATTGATTTTGGTATTGATCTGGTGCCAGGCACTCAGCCTATTTCTATTCCTCCGTATCGTATGGCACCGATGGAGTTGAAGGAATTGAAAGAGCAGCTTCAGGAACTCCTAGATAAGGGGTTCATTTAGGGCGCACTGGTGTTATTTGTGAAGAAGAAGGATGGTTCCATGTGAATGTATATTGACTACAGGCAGTTGAATAAGGTTATAATCAAGAATAAGTATCCTTTGCCTCGTATTGATGGTTTGTTTGACCAGCTTCAGGGAGCCAGGGTGTTCTCTAAGATTGATTTGAGATCCGGGTACCATCAACTGAAGATTCGGGATTAAGATATTCCCAAGACGGCTTTTAGGACCCGTTATGGCCATTATGAGTTCTTGGTGATTTCGTTTGGGCTGACCAACGCCCCAGTAGCGTTCATGCATTTGATGAACAATGTATTTCAGCCATACTTGGATTCCTTCGTTATTGTGTTCATTGATGACATCCTGATGTATTCTCGTAGCTAGGAGGAGCATGCTTAGCATTTGAGAGTCGTATTGCAGAGATTGACTGAGGAGAAGCTTTATGCAAAGTTCTCCAAGTGTGAGTTTTGGCTTGGTTTAGTAGCTTTCTTGGGGCACGTGGTATCCAGTGAGGGTATTCAGGTAGATCCGAAGAATCTAGAAGCGGTACAGAGTTGGCCCAGACCGTCCTCAGCTACAGAGATTAGGAGCTTCCTTGGTTTGGCGGGGTATTACCGTCGCTTTGTGGAGGGGATTTCTTCTGTTGCTTCGCCCTTGACCAAATTGACCCAGAAGGGTGTTCCGTTCAGGTGGTTGGACGAGTGTAAGGAGAGCTTTCAGAAGCTCAAGGCTGCTTTGACCACAACTCCAGTGTTAGTATTTCCATCAGCTTCAGGTTCTTATACCGTGCATTGTGATGCCTCGAGAATAGACATTGGTTGTGTATTGATGCAGGAGGGTAGGGTGATTGTCGCTCCCCCTTTTTCCTCGCGGATATCGGGTTTATGACATTGATTGGGACAACTCATTCCTTTTGGGAAATGAGGTTTGCATATTTTGAAGAGTCGCCACCTAACGATTTTAACTGTGCGTTAGGGCACCTAAGGGATCCAATTATAACCACGTTGCTAACCAGAGACTTGGGTAAGGGCTTGAAATTATCCTAAGGGGAAGGTGTTAGGCACCCCCCTCAGGATCCACACGTGTGGTTCCCGGCCGAATGGTTTCGTGAATTTGTATAGATAGCAAATAACAAGTAAATGCTCAAATAAGAGGGGATTTAAGTTTTAAACATGCAGATGTTTGAAAATGGTAAAAGAGATTAGACTTTGGAAAATATTACGAGCTAAGCATATAAAAGGTGTCCTAGGTTTATAATAATATAGATCACATCAATGCAATACCCGGTAATCGCTCCTCGAAGAGAGGCTACACGTGGTATTAGCGCACCGGTTATCATATCCACATTCTACCCTTCCCACCCCGTAAAGGTGATTAAAGCGCGTGTTTGTCACAAATTCTATTGCGTTCTATTACCCATCCCATCCTATCAGTCCTGGAGGAAGTTAGGGACTACTATTCCTAGAGGGTGAGTACTAGGCTGAACCCTTAGGTTTAAAGGACAAAATGCTAAATGACAAACAAAACAATTAGGACTGCAAATTTAGGAAAACATATAGAGGCAGATATGAGGCTCAGATATTCCTCCCCAAATTATACACATAAATAGCACGACTAAAACCCAAGTAAAGTCTTTAACTTCAGGACCTAAAGAATGATCTCTAGGCGAGAATACAGTAATGAGGTAGTGTTTTTACTGAGTTTCAGAGAAAAGGATCTTTACCAGATTCAGACTATCGATCCTGACCTATTATTAACCAAACAGCACATAGAAAGAAGGTAGCTATCCGGTTTTAATAAGTTTAATACCTAAGGCTTGCCTAGGCATATTAAACCGCTCCATTTACACTATTTTAGCTTCAGTTTAGAAAAAGGTTGTTAGGCGGGTAAGTCTGTTTTAACCTTAGTCGTGATAAAGAGGTGAGTATTTAAACGAATATAAATACATTCATAGGGACATGGCATCTAAATTCAAAACAAGATGCAGAATGCTGCAATCCTATACATGCTATTCTAGATGCATGAGCGTTTTCAATATTAGAATATATTCTTTTAGCGAGATTCATTAGCACATTTTTGACTAAAAACAAAACATACAGAGACGTAATTCCTTGTTAAGTTACTGGACATGCTGAACTGAAGGGGAAGATAGATCACATAGACAAGTAGACATGCTAAACATACAGGAAAAGAGAGATCACATAGACACAATAGGAATGTTGAACTAAACAACGATCAAATAGACAACTAGACATGCTAATTGCCAGGCAAACAGCATAACCACAAGTAGAAGCATAAGAGAAATAAAAGGAATCTTGATATAAGCAGAAACATATTGTTCTAGATGCTGTAAATTTAAACTGAAACCATACCAGTTGAATGAGAGAAATGGAGAGCAGCACAATAAAGAGAAGCAGAGTTGTAGTGTGTAGATGAAACAGAACAGGAGATCAGCAGAGCAATAACACAATAGAATCACTCAGGCTTGGCTTGCAGCCGACTGAGTTGCAAGTGACAACAAGAGAAGCAGGACAGTATGTGTGTGTGCGTAGAGAGAGCTTAGAACAGTGTGTCTTGTTCCTCCCTTGTTATTGAAAGACTAGAAGTATTTATGGTTTAAAACAAGTAGAAGAATAAGGTAAGAAGTACACAGTTATGGAACTAATACCAATCAAAATCAATCAATGTCCCGACTCCCTTTAATTAGGGAGTCAGGACTCAAACGGATACAAGTTGTATCAAGTAAGGAAAGGGAGCAATTATGGAGTAACTTTACCATAATTAAAGCATATGGCATGTAATAAGGGCTGAATACAGAATGCTCCGAGTAAGGAAAGTATATGTCAAATATTTGAAAACATATTTAGGCACATAAATATGGTAGAATATAATTTGATTCTGAAGAATATATCACAGGAATCACGTATAGGACTAAAATCACAAGGAAATCAGTTTTAATTCAGGAGAGTATCACCCATGTAAGGAAGTAATTCAAATTCAGTAAAAGGTTCTAAGGAAAACACATATGAGTTACAGTTTGAGAAAAGATATCACAACCTTGAGGGAGATCAATAAAACCAGTAGGGAATACTATGTAAGGGCTAATACAACAAGTAACCGAGTTTGTTAAGTAATGAATAGAACAAAATCAGAGAAAACCTTAGGCAAGCAGTAGAGAAAAGTAGAAGATTGAAAACCCTAAGTAAAGCAAGAATCACACAGGTTCATAGACGAACAGTGATGTTAGACATAATAGAAACACATAGATAGTAAACCTTAACAACAACAACAACAACAGGATAGAAATCATAGAGAAGATTAACTTCTACGAGGAATAAGAGTTCAAATAACATATCAGTCACATATAGATTCAGAGTTTAGGGAAAACTTAGGGTTTTTAGTAAAGCAAGTTAAAAATGATAGAAGCTTTGAATAAATCATTGAATAGTAGAAATACACACAGAATCACATAAAAACAGAAGCAAGAAATCGTTTCTAAAAAAAGAGGTATGAAACCCTAATTTTTGAAATGAAAGATTGCCTAGAGATGAAGGTTTTTTTTAGAGAAAACATGTAAAGAAGCTTCGTAATATCGTAGATCTAAAGCAGATCTAGAGGAAATCGAAAGACATAGGGTTAGGGTTTCGTGGAACCCAGAGAAGTAGGAAAAACCTCATAGACGTTGCCGACTTAAGCCGGAAAGGTTGTAGTTCTTACTCAAACGACCGGGGAAGGCTGGAAAGTGGCATGGGACCATGGGAGGTGAGTGAACCGCTCAAGGTTCGCCTGAGGGATTTAGGGTATCACTGGACTGGTGCAGGGTGGGAAAATAACCATGAGACGATGAGGAGCCATGATTTCCGGTGAGAGAACCAGCCGGAGAAGGTGAACGGACTCCATCGTAGGAGAGAAGCCAAGGGAGGCTTCTAGAGAGCAACATAGAGAGATAGAGAGAGAATCAGTGTTAGCAAATGAGGGGTCGGTTGGGGGGCTAATTGAGTTTAACTATGGTAACTCTGGTCTGGACCGTTGATCTTATTTGATCAACGGCTCAGATCAGGCGTGGGGGTTGGGCCGGGTAGGAGCGGGTGTTGGGATGGGTTAGAGAATGGGTTTTGTGTCAGGTGGGCTTGGATTAAATGTTGGCTAAAATTTAAATAAAATGGGGCTAAATGTTAAATACCCTAAAAATAAGATAATTAATTAATTAAAATAGCTGCTAATTGTGTAAAATGAAATTAAAACCAAATAAATGAAATTAAGATAATCAACTACTATAAAAAATATAAAATGATCAGTTAATGCTTTTAAAAATGATATAAATGCATATTTGTGCTATTTCCGCAAAGTTGCTGAAATTAGCTAAATAATGTCAATATTGGTTAATTTGTGAAGTAATTAAATCCTAAGGGAATTAAATAGGATATGAATAACATATTGAGTAAGAAAATGATTTGAAATTATCTATAACATCATTTATATTGTGGGATATAAAGTATTAAATAAACAGGAAAATAATTTGATAAAAATACGAAAAATTATGGAAAAATATCAATTACTGTAAAAAGTGATTTTGAAGGTATATATGCAAGTTTGAAAATAATTTGGGACAAAATTAGGTATCAACAACTTCCCCTCTTTACCAGGAAAGGATGAAAGAGTTGTCGGGTAAAGATATGATGGCCAATTTTGACCGAGTGGAAAAAATATGAAACATTTAGGCCGCACTCTGGATTCTGAACTGCCTACATATCCCTGGTGTTACAGAAATCAGGCTGTATGTAGTTCCGGGGTCATCAGTGAAGTACGCCGATGAAATTTTACAAGAACGGATGCCAAGTACAGGGGTTGCTTTTGAAAAGTAAATGGGAGACGGCGTTTAGTCTCGAAAGGCAAAAAGGTAGCGTTATGCAATATGCGAATGCGAATTGAGACAAAATTTAGTCTCGGAAGGAAGAAAGGTAGCCTTATGCAATATGAAGATGCAGATGGAGACAATGTTTAGTCTAGGAAGGCAGAAATGTAGCCTTATGCAATATGCGGATGCAGATGGAGACATCGTTTAGTCTCGGAAGGCAGAAAGGTAGCCTTATGCAATATGCGGATGCAGATAGAGACATCGTTTAGTCTCGGAAGGCAGAAAGGTAGCCTTATGCAATATGCATATGCATATGGAGACAACGTTTAGTCTCGGAAGGCAGAAAGGTATCCTTATGCAATATGCGGATGCAGATAGAGACATCGTTTAGTCTCGGAAGGCAGAAAGGTATCCTTATGCAATATGCGGATGCAGATGGAGACAACGTTTAGTCTATGAAGGCAGAAAGGTAGCCTTATGCAATATGCAGATGCAGATGGAGACAATGTTTAGTCTCGGAAGGCAGAAAGGTAGCCTTATGCAATATGCAGATGCAGATGGAGACAATGTTTAGTCTCGGAAGGCAGAAAGGTAGCCTTATGCAATATGCAGATGCAGATGGAGGCAACGTTTAGTTTCGGAAGGCAGAAAGGTAGCCTTATGAAATATGCGGATGCAGATGGAGACATCGTTTAATCTCGGAAGGCAGAAAGGTAGCCTTATGCAATATGCGAAGAAGGACGACAAAAATTCTTAGCTGGCGTTAATTGCGGTAGAGCACTGTGATAATGAAGCATCGTATGTGCTGATAATAAATGTTGGTGTGTGCGATGAGTTTGAGGAACGATGTCTGTCCTTTGAGCAGATAATATGTTTTGGGTCTTCTGCAATTTGTGTCTGCATCCAAAGAAAGATCGTGCATTTTTGTAAGGGGGAAGGTTAGTTCGCATTCCCGCTGGCTCTGGTTGTCTCGTTGGCTTGATCTGATGATAATGTCTGTATCATTGGGGTAGCATTCGCTAAACAAGCTGTTTCAATAAATATGCATGATTTTGTAAAAGTGTAATATATAATCTAGAATAGTTTTTAGATGAACCGACGATGTGGCACGGCTTGAGACATTGCAACCTCTTCTGCTGCGGAATTTTGAGGGTCCCCCTAGCTTCAGCGAAGGATTGGAAAAATATGGACTGCCTTTCCGAATAGTGTCTAATAAACAACAGTATGCATTGTTCGGCACATATACCATTCTAACCTCTTCCTATCTTCTTTTCCGTTTATATTTTACAATTATAACCTTTATTCTAGCCTTTTTCAGGCCAACCTTCTTTCTTTTGAGGGCCTGCAAAGGTTGATCCTGGATAAAAAGAACGTGCTTCCGAGAGGGATCAACTTTTCGCTAAAAGAAATCAGCTTGTCGAGCGCTTCCCGGTGCTGGAGGAAAAAGTTGCACATATGGATGATCTTGAGGCTCGGTTATAGCAAACCGGGCAGGATAAAATGTCCCACATCCAAAAATCTACCTAATTACATGAAGACCTCAAAGAGGCTACGTCTAAGTGGGTCGAACTTCATGATGTTGTAACTGCCACTGCCGAGGGTGAGTCTGCCTTCAAGGAACAAGTTAATAACTTAAAGGCTAGCTTATGCTCCAAGAGGCCACAGCTGCAGAGGAAAGGAGGGCCAAAATACAAGAGAGACTCAAGAGAATCATGGAGCATAACTAACTTCACTCAACCACCAACGTTGAGCTTGATTCTGATCAGCGCAATGAAGGTTGAAAAAGAAGATCTCTAAGCCAAAACTGGTAAGCTTCGAGCAAAACTCCAAGAACAAGAAGATTCCCTCGTCTTCGAGAAGACCGAAGCCATGTGTAATATGAAGAGGAAGACTTTGGAGTAGGCCAAAAAAGGCACTGCCAACATTGATGTCTGCATTACCAAGGCTCAGGAAATGGAGTTAATCGCTCGTGAGAATGTCCCTGCCCAGCCCGCTGCATCTGACTCCTCGAATACTAATTCTAAGTATTCGGGGTCCAGACGGGAAATCAAAGAAGATGAAGGCCTCAAACCGCTAGCGGAATAACCTTCTTCCAGTAGGGAGAATGAATACCCTTCTCTCCTTTGAGGTTCTGGCAGCAAAGATGCATAAAGTTTTCTTTTTATCTTTTGTGATTCTGCCAAAACCTCTTATTGTGTTTGGCCGTTTAATTAATAAAAGAAATTTTGGCCTAAGTGTTGTGAAAAACTATTTTCTTTTGTTTAATTGACAAAGCCTTGGGAATATTTCTGCGTCCAAAGCTTTTGATTTCGGGCATAAACACTTCCAGAATCTACCCTTTACTGTGAGGGTTTCATAAGAGAGGGACCTTATGTTTACACTGCTCTTGAAAATGTCGTCTCATGTTCATTCCAACACAAGTGTTTGAAGTTTTTGCTAACTTTCAAATGATAAAATAAATTAACTTATCATTCAGACTAGAAGATAAGAATAAAAGGACTTTGATTTATTCCTTCTATCTTTAAAAGTACATTTACATAAACATTCATTTTCTTAAGTAAATAAAGCCGCCAATACATGTGGCTAACTTGTACAACTTATTTCTACGTGGTTGATCATGCAGTCCCCAGTCCTGATAAGACATTGATCTCAGTTCTAACAGTTCATGTTCTGTGTGGCACTCTGGGTGTCGTACCATATATTACTCCCCTGAGTGTTCGAATGCTAAGTATAAGAAATTGAACAATGGAAGTCTTGCTTTCATAGAAGGCCTTTTCCTTCACTTTATACTTTATTTTTGCTTCATCGATGGAGACAACTTGTGAATGGTTAAATAATCTATTTGGGTTTTGGGAGGAGATATTTGCCAACGAACCAAATATTATTTAACCATCCATAAGTTGTTCTCCATACGAGCTCATGGTCGTCTATCCCATCGTTGTAAGAACTTTAGTGCCTTGATATTGAATGTCTTGACTTTGCTGATGATCCTTCCATCGTAGTATGCTTTATATTTCTGCCTCATTAAAGACCTTGCTAGAAGAAACCCGATTGAGAAAAAAGCCGGACGAAGGGAAAAAGAGTACAACACATACATTCACTACCAGCAAGGATCTTCAGCAATAATACCTTTTGAGGCGAATCACTTCCAGTTGCTCAGCAATTTGACTCCATCTTGATTTTCTGGTTCATATGAGCCTTTACTTGTTATAGCTGAGACCCAGAGGACCTTCTCGCGTTGATCTCAGCTTCCAGGGTTAACTTCTCGAGTTCTTTGAGTAATCTTCCTCAGAACCAAATCTCCAACAGAGATTTTCCCTACGGTTGTAGTACCTCTCTATCATTTGTTTTGGTCCACCATTCTCACGTATGTCAGATCCTGGGTCTCCTCAAGTAAAATTAATATGATCAGTAACGCCTCATTGTTTGCTTCTTCATTAACTCGGGAAAAACTTATGGTCGTTTCCCCCACTTCAACGATAACAAATCCTCTGAACGGTATACGAGCGAAAAAGGGTGGTCCGATATTGTTTAACCAAAGAATTAGATCCTTTGACCAAAGCTATTTTTAGGATGAACACGGGTTTCTGATAATCCATGAAATAATAATAAATAAAAAGGAGTAAGTAAATAGACAATAATATGATGCACAGAAAAGTAAAATGTATTGTATTCGTAGTTCAGATACCTTTACAAGTTATTTTTTCTTCCCTTATATAGGGAATTTCTTAATATAACGTCTACCTCTTACAATGATCCCTCATTAATGACTAATTGTTACATTAATGGGACGTTACAAAGAATAACAGTAACTGTTGTGTGAAGGTTGTGTAACGTGTGAGTCATTAATTGAGGATCTCTGAATCTGCCCGTAGCTCTGTCCGGATTCATTTTGACCGTGTCTCTTCTTTGTCTCAATCAGGTGAGTTTCTCGTAGCTAATTTCCCCGTAGGTTTATTGAGCCGTGCCTCTTTGCTTCGCACCTCTTTATTGAATCATGTCTAGCTGACATATTTTCCTTGATCCACGTAGCCGACTGAGTCATCGGGAATTATCATACGTGTGAAAATCTTTTTTACCAATACAGATATTCCCCTCACTTACCATTTATTTATCGATTAATATTTGGTAAGTGGATACGCATTTATGGAGGGAATATTTTGCCGCCGCTTCATCTCGAAACATTGTATCCTTTTCTGAACAGAGGCGTCGCTTGTCACTTCTATTTAATGCTCAAGCCATGTGTTCCCACCGGATTGGTTCTGCAATTACTCTGCGCCTTTTAGGGCTTTTTTCGGCTACATCCGTCACGAAGTGAAACCTTCAATCATGATTTTCTCATCATTGTTTTTCTCATGTTTGACGGTTGTCTTCAAGTATAAATACCTCTTTTCTTTTCTTTACTTCCATGAAAAACTTCTAACTTGTCTTCTTTATTTGTAAAGAGTTTTCCCTTGTCTTCGTAAATATGTCTTCATCGAACCAACCTAAAGAAGTGATAAATGTGGATGATTTGACCCCTTTTTCTGCTCCAACGCGGAGCCGGAGAGGTAGTAGACTGAGGAGTTTAGGCTCTACTCCTTTAAGAGGCTCTTCTTCTTCCCAGATTACTTCCTCTCCTTCTGCTAGGTCTTTAGTTTCTCCAATAGCTAGGTCTTCCAAATCTTCATCTAGGGGTAGAGAATATCATGAACCCTTACGCGAACCACGAGTGGATGAAATCATTCCTGCTGAGTTTACCTTTTCTAGGGATAGTCAGGTCCTTGTTGATCAGTCGTTATCCCTTGATAGTGTTGATAGGTACCCTGCCCTTATTACCGAAGGTTTAATTCCCCTTGTCTGAAGTGAATGTTCATGGAGGTCTGATTTTCCTATCATCGTTCCGAATGATAACCAAAGAATAACGTCTTACAAGACGGGGTATTCTTACGTTTATACCTACCCTTTTACTTTAGGGTTTAAACCTCCTATTGTCCAGTCATCATTGAATTCTGTCTTTTCTTCAAAATCTGCTTAGGACAAGTTGGTCCTCTTGTGTGGCGGGTTGTTGCGTGTCTTAAATGTTTAGCTACTTTAGCCTCAGTTCCTTTCACCTTTAATCATCTCATTCATCTTTAGTCTCCTGCCTTATTTCGTCAAGGGATTTTTACTATGGCTGCCAGGAGTAAAAGAGTGCTGGTAACCCCTGAAGACGATAAGGATAGAGGTTGGTACCTTCGGTACGTTGCTGCGCCCACTGCTGGTTTAGTGGGTGAAGAAAATCTTTCTTTCCCTGAGAAGTGGAATCGTGCACGTGAGTACATTTTAGCTCACATTTGTTATTTTTCCTTTTTGCTTTAAGTGTTTTATTAACATCGTAGCTATTTCTTCTTCTTTCAGCAATCGTGGGTACTGTTGAGAATGTCTCCGGTATCCGTGGTTGGGTAGAAAAGTTATTGTCGAATGCTCCGTTGGAAGAAAGGTCTTTGAAGTACTTCTCCGGGAAGTACGGTTGGAAAGTGAAAACTCACGGTAAGTGAAGCTTTTGTTTTCGTTTCTTTTTTTGCTCGAATCTCTTTCTCATTTTAACCCTTGATTTTTTATAGGGTTTCCTATCCGTGGAGTGTCTGCTACGTCTGTTTCCAAAATGTCCCTGGCTCAGGCTCAGGAAATTATTGTTGGTTCTTCTTCTTCGAAGAGGAAGGTTGGTGGGTCTAGGACCTTAGAATAAGAAGAAAAAGATGAGGAGTCCTTGGTGCACAGGTCACATAGAAAGAGGGTGATTTCAGAGGATGAGTCTACACCCGTGGATGTGCTTTCCATACCTGAAGTCGATCCTTCTTCCTCCGAGGATGCTTCTCTCTCTCCTGTGCATGATTTTGTGGATCATTTGTTCCGTGAAGGCTTTGGCCCCGCTGTTAATGAAGTTCCCTTAGCTGTTTTTCCTCCTTCTTTTAGAGAAGTTCCTTCATTTTCTCCTATTATTTCCTCTGATCCCTTGGCTATTACTGCTCCCGTTACTACTTTTCCCGTGGCTTCTTCAGCTCCCCCGACTTCCGAGCCCGTGGCTTCTACATCTCTGCCTGCTTCCATGCCTTCTATTAGAGAAGTAAGGTCTTCCAGTAGGGAGATGCGGTAGGTTCTAATAGAGGTTCCAGCTGGTGGGAGTCTTTTTAAGAAATTCAGCCAGCCTGAGGTGTGGATGAAACCCTTGATAGGCCTAACAGAGAGGTCCAAACTAGATAGCCATAGTTCTCTTACCTGGGCTAATGAGGTCGTGCACACATCTTTGAAGGTAAAGTGTACTCTTTTGCATTTCATTCGTGTACATGTAATTGTCGTATCTAATTGATTTCCTTTTTGTAGATCAACCTTATAGGCATGGAGCTCATGAAAAGGGTTTCTAATGCGAAGCAGGAAATAAAAGAGTGGAAGGCTGAAGCGGGTAAATGGAATGGGCAATATGACAGTCTAAGGATCGACATGGAAGCCTTAGAATAAGAAAAACGTACCTTGGAGCGACAGATGAGAGTCACAACAGCGGAGTTGGCAGTGGAGAAGGCTTCTTTCAACCAGGTGGAAAAAGACAAGAGCATCCTTGAGTCTTCATTTGCTGAACAGTTGTCCCGTGCCTCAGAAGAAGCTAGGAGTTTAAAAGCTTTACTAGAATAGAAAGAAGAGTAATCAGGCGAGGTTGTGCAGTCTATGACTTAGACCCAGGAGGATCTTCGCAATGCCTTGGACAAAATTCAATTCCTGAAGAGGTCTATTGCACCTTTAAGGGCCGCCAAAGATATTGTTGAGGTTGGGAGGGACGGGCTGAAAGCTGAGATCATGATATGGGAGAATGATTACCAAGCTCTTGAAGAAGCGGCAGCTGTCGATATTAGTTTTCGTACATGAATTCTCACCTTGACACATCGACGGAAATGAGTCAAAGGGGTTTCGACCTTAATGCTGAAATAGCTAAAATCAAAGAAGCCATGGAGAAGGCTCAACAAGGTCAGAATCTCTCTTCACCTGAAGGTGAGGCTCCTGCTGCTCAAGTCCCCTCGTCTCCAGCTGTTTTTGCTCCCTCTGTCGGTGAAGAAGTCGATCCCCCTCCTCAAGACAATTAAGATATTGGTTCTCCCCCTTTTTTTATTTGATTGGTGGTTACCCCCAGCTCCATCGGGGGTAAGTTTGGATCTTTTAAAGTCCCTAACTGATAACTTAGGGGCACCTTAATGTACATACAATATATACGGCTAAGTATAAGTTTGATACTTAGTTTCTACTTAGCCGTTTTAACATATCAATGCAAAATGTGACTTTTGTTATTGAGTTTCTATTCTATTCTTTAAGTCTTTTGCATGCTTTATTTTTCGATGTTTTAGTTTTACCCCTGAGTTTTGCATATAGAATGCTTTAGATTACTCGCACCTTTTAGTAATAGGCACGGTGTCATATAAAATGTGTGCCTTTTTTGTAGTAGGCATAATTTATGAAAGAGGGGCCTTTTTGATCGACACTTAATGAAGAAGACATCTCAACTTCATAAAGGTGTAATAATGCAATAGAGTGATAGGAATTTTTCACATGTTTAAGAATGTTTCTGAGGAGAGTTTTTTGTTTCAACTTTCACAAGATTTTACATGTGTTTGATTATCGTCTAAAACTCATGTTGCAACTGTTTTCTTTTAACAGATTTGATATACACTTGTATTTCATAATTGTTTTTCGTATGTAACAGTTCTTTCGAGTTAATACAAGAGAGCAACTATTTTTCGTTCGAACAGCTTTTATTCAAGTTGTGGTTTTCACCCGTAACCGTTTTTGTTGTCAACAATTTTCAATAATAGGGAAATGCTCTTACATCCGTAACTGTTTTATTTGATAACAATTTTTTGAACAAGTACAAGGATTTTGATCTTTCATCCATAACTGTTTTATTTGATAACAGTTTTCTATATGAGTACAAAGATTTCGTAATTGTTTTTAGCTACAACAGTTTTGAATGAGTACAATGATGATGATCTTTTATGCATAACTATTTTTGGTTACAACAGTCTTTCTTTTGAATAAGTACAAATATGTGCATTTCTTCCTCGTAGCTAACATTTTGCCTTTTAACCTGAACATGTTCGAAGATTTTTTGGATTACGCTTTGTGTTTGAGTCTTTGGCTCTTTCAATTTTGTTCGTATCACTTGACTTGTTGGGTAGATGGATCTTCACGCTCGAGCTTTGACTTTTTGATAGTCTTTTTTTCTTCGTCTTTTCTTTCCATACTGTACAGTCCCCCAAGTGTTTGAGCTTTGAAGAATGAAATCTCGAGCACTCTACTATTCCTTCCTTGTGGTCCTTTTCCTGAAAAGGAAAAACATACGAGACTCGAAGGTATATAATTTTTAGATGATGACTCTTTAACCCTTTAAAACGTCCATCAGAAAGTGTAACCCTAGACCGGGAATTCAGTTACTTCCTCGTGTCTTTGCAGGTCTAATATCATCATCTGGTGATGGGTTAGCTTTATGCCTATCATCTAATAAAATCGAACGTGTGATACCTGACCGGGGGACTTCTTTTCCTTAGAAGTAGTACTTCTTCAAGTGGATGGCGTTCCAACTTGTTGGTAGGATTATACCTTCCATAGCTTCCAGCTCGTAGGCGCCCTTCCCAGCTATGCCTCGGACTTTGTAGGGTCTTTCCCAGTTTGGACTTAGCTTTCCTGCGCCTGCTTCTTTCGTTGATTAAAAGACTTTTTTGAGGATGAAATCCCTAATCTTGAAGTATCTGAGATGAGCTTTACGGTTGTAATAACGCTCTATGATTTGTTCTTGAGCTGCCATTCGTATTAGTGTTTCTTCTCTCCGTGGTTCGAGCAGGTCTATATTGGTCTTCAATTCGTTGTCGTTTTCTTCCTCCGTGGCTGTTGTAAACCTTATGCTTGGTTCGCCAATCTCCACAGGTATTAAGTCTTTTGAGCCATAGACAAGTGCGAACGGAGTTTCTCCCATGGCTCTTTTTGAAATTGTTCTGTATGCCCATAGTACCGCTGGTAACTCATCAGGCCAATTTCCTTTGGATTTATCTAGCCGCTTCTTTAGATTGTTGTTGATGACTTTATTCGTTGACTCAGCTTGACCATTAGCCACGGGGTGGTATGGCGTTGAAGTGATCTGTTTGATTTGCCAGCTTTCGAAGAATTCTATGATTTGCGAGCTTATGAATTGTGGGCCGTTATCACACACGATCTCCTTTGGTATCCCAAAGTGGCATATTATGTTTCGCCATAAGAAGCTTTTAACTTCCTTTTCTCGAACTTGTTTGAATGCTTCTGCCTCTACCCATTTTGTAAAATAGTCGATTAGCACGGGTAAAAAACGTACCTGTCCTTTAGTTGGGGGAAGAGGTCCCACTATGTCCATACCCCATTTCATGAAGGGCCAACGGGGATATTATTGGATGCAATAATTCCGTTGGTCGATGCATGTTATTGGCAAACCTTTGGCATCTGTCGCATTTGGATTCGAAGTTCTCGGCCTCTTTTTCCATCTTAGGCCAATAGTATCCAGCTCTGATTAGTGTTTTTACCAAGGATCTCACCCCTGAGTGATTTCCACAATGTCCTTCGTGGACTTCTTTCATCACAAACTCCGTTTGGTTAGGTCCGAGGCATTTTGTTAGGGGCCCTCCGAACATCTTGTGATATAATGAGCTGCGAATGAGGCAGTACCGTGCAGCTTTGCGGCGAAGTGCTTGAGTTGTTTTCTTGTCTTCAGGTACGGTTCCATTCTGCAAAAAAATTTAAGATTTCGTTTCTCCAATCCCAGGTTAAATTGTTGAAAGTTACCTCATTTCTGTCTTGGTCGATCGCTGAATGGAATAGATGAACAACAATTGCATTGTCTTTGTTTGTTACTTCTGTGACTACTGCGAGGTTAGCTAATGCATCTGCTTCTGCATTTTCCTCTCTAGGTATTTGTATTACCTTCCATGTTTTGAATTATCTCATGAGTTCTCGTGCCTTTTCCAGATATTGTTGCATCCGAGTCTCTCGAGCATCTCGAGCGATGTAAGTCCCCTGCATCTGATTTACTACTAGTTGGGAATCGCTTTTGATTACGATTTGCTCGATTGAAAGTTCTTGTGCGAGTTCTAGTCCTGCAATGACAGCTTCGTACTCTGCTTCATTGTTAGTTATAGGATAACATTTGATAGCCTGTCATGTCTTTTCACCCGTGGATGATATTAAGACTATGCCTAAGCCGTCACCTTTTATATTTGAAGAACCATCGGTAAATAGGGTCCATAGACCCGGATTAGCACCGTTAAAGAGTTGTAACTCTTTTTCCACTTCAGGGACAATGCTATTACTAAAGTCAGCGACAAAATCAACTAAGATCTGAGACTTGATTGCAGTCCTAGGCTGATATATTATTTCATGCTCACTTAATTCTATGGCCCACTTGGCTAATCTTCCTGATAGTTCTTGTTTATGCAGTATGTTTCTTAATGGATACGAGGTCACAACTGTGATTGGATGACATTGAAAGTATGGCCTTAATTTTCTAGATGCCATGATTAGAGCTAAGGCTAACTTTTCTAGATGTGGATATCTAGTTTCAGCATCTAGTAATGTCTTGCTTACATAATAAATAGGAGATTGCTTACCTTTATCCTCCCTTACCAATACTGCACTTACAACAATTTCCGAGACGGCAAGGTACATGTACAGCCTCTCCCTCTCCTTTGGCTTTGACAACAACAGAGGTTTTGATAGATAAGCCTTTAGGTCTTTGAGAGCTTGTTGACATTCTTCAGTCCATTCAAACCGATTTTGCTTTTTGAGAACTGCAAAGAATTTAAAACTTTTCTCTGAAGATTTAGAAATAAATTTTCCTAAGGCTGCAATTCTTCCCGTTAGTCTTTGAACTTCTTTTTTGTTTATAAGTACATCAGGTATTTCTTCTATAGCTTTAATTTGAGCAGGACTTACCTCTATTCCCCTCTTTGATACAATGAAACCCAAGAATTTACCTGATTCTACGCCAAAAGCGCATTTTTCTAGATTCAGCTTCATATTATACCTGCGTAAAATGTCAAAGGTAATAGAGAGGTGCTGGAAATGGTCTTCCGCCCGTGTTGATTTTACCAGTATATCATCGATGTAAACTTCCATCATTTTTCCCAGATGTTCCTGGAACATCTTGGTCACTAGCCTTTGATAGGTGGCTCCAGCGTTTTTTAAGCCAAAAGGCATGACTTTATAGCAATAAGCGCCCCTGTTTGTAATAAAGGAGGTTTTTTCCTCGTCTGAGGGATCCATTTTAATCTGATTATAACCAGAATACGCATCTAGAAAGATTGTCAATTCATAACCTACGGTGGCATCAATCATTTGATTTATATGTGGTAATGGGACTGAATCTTTGGGGCATGCCTTATTTAAGTCAGTATAATCTACACATACTCTCCATTTGCCATTCTTTTTAGGTACTACCATAGTGTTAGCTAGCCAGCTAGGGTACGTTACCTCTCGTATCGAACCAATTTTCAAGAGTTTCTGTACCTCTTCATCAATCACTTGGTTCTTGAATGGTCCTTGATTTTTTTTTCTTCTGCTTAACAGGTATGAAGGATGGATCTTCATTTAGTTTATGAGTCATCACTTCTGGTGGGACACCTATCATATCTGAGTGGGACCACGCAAAGCAATCTGCGTTAGCCTTAAATAATCAATTAACTTACCTCTTCGACCGAGACTCACCCTCGTGCCTACATACACTTTCTGTTTAGGTTTTTGTTCAAACAATGGAACAGCTTCGAGCTCTTCCATAGTTGTTTTGATGTGCTCCTCTTCCTCCAGTTCATGAATGACGTCCGGTCTGGAATCTACATTAGTGTGGTCCAGTTTATCTTTCGTGGTGACTTGATTCACCTTTTCGTGAATATATTCTTCCGTATCTATTTGAACACTTACTTCTTTCGTACTTGTTTGGTCAATGGCTTTTCACCGTACCTGTTTGGCCGATAAAATCTGCCCGGGAGATTTCGTATCTTCCGATTCTTCTGTCTCTACTTTTTTGTTATAATGCACCACAGAATTTATATTTCTAAAGATTTGTTGATCTCCTCAAATCTATATGATTCCCCATTCTGAAGGGAATTTTATTACCTGATGCAAGGTAGCTGGTATTGCTTTCATGTCGTGGATCCAGGGCCTTCCCATGATTACGTTATAAGCCATGTCAGTATCAACGACTTTCTCCCTCGGCATAAGTGCTAAGTTTGATTTCTCCTTTGGTTATCACTGTAGAGGTGTCAAACCCTANCCCAAGAGCATTTCTTCCATGACTCTTAGCAAGATAATGTTGACTGAACTACCTGGATCAATCAACACTCTTTTAATGTTAGTTTCATGAATGAGTAAGGATATTACCAGAGCATCGTTGTGGGGGAGCATTACTCCACTGAAATCTGCATCATCAAAGGTTATATCATCTACGTACGTATTTTGTCAAACCCGCTTTCTGTGTGTAACTGTGACCTTCGAGGCTAATTTGCAAACTATTACTTCCTCTCCTCCATGTATCACGTTGACGGTTCTTTTTGGATATGGAGGCTTCGGGGGCTCCTACATGTTCTTCATGTATGCATGTTTACCTTTATCACTAAACAATTCTGTTAAATAGCCTTGTTTCAATAATTGTTCTATTTCACCTTGTAAAAATCTGCAATATGCAATCTTATGTCCATGATCATTATGGAATTCACACCAGAAATCTGGATTCCTTTTAGTTGGGTTTGACCGCATTTCTTTGGGCCATCGAACCTTATCACCCATATTTCTTAATATTGAAACAAGTTCAGGGGTTACTTACATTAAAGGTGTGATCCCCAATTCGTGCATTACCTCTAGGTCGTTCATCTCGATCCTTTCTGGATCTAGATGAGGACGAGCCCGTATCTCTGTTTGGTGGTTGATGCGAGACTAAATTGCATAGCTTAACATGTGATATACCTTGCATTTTATGCGCATTAATGATAAAAATACACTTGTTATGTGCTTAATGGAGTTTATTTCATGTGTAGGTGAAGTGGAGATGGAAACGGAGCTAAAAGGATCCAAATACATCGAAAAATACGCGAAAGGAGACACCCGAGCAATAGCCGGGCGGCAGAGCCAAACAGCCAGCCCTACCCTGGCGTTAGCCAGGCGTTAGGGCTGAAACGACAGCCCTTGCCTGGCGTTAGCCTCATAATGCCAGGGTCCCCAGTTTCGCCCAAGTCCGAGTTTTGACGAGTTAAGTGT
>ML363431.1:0-29338 GCA_005239505.1 Nicotiana paniculata | reverse complement strand
CAAACGCCCCCTTAAGGCCAGGGCAGGCCTGGCGTTTGGGACCTAACGCCCCCCTAACGCCTGAGGGTTCCTGGAATTATGGGGAAAACACCCCCCTAACGCCAGGGTGTCTCCTTTTGCGTATTTTTGACGTATTTGCATCCCTTTAGCTTCGTTTCCATCTCCAATTCACCTACACATGAAATAAACTCCATTAAGCACCTAACAAGTGTATTTTTATCATTAAAGCACTTCAAATGTAAGGTATATCACATGTTAGACTATGCAATTTAGCCTCGCATCGAAGCTCGTAGAGGAGAGGGATGGCCTCAAACTCCTCTGTGTTCAAAAGGAAGAGGAGATCATGACCCTTCGAACTGAACTCACAAGAGATCATCCAGATCAGACCGAACTTATTGAACGGGTAATGTAACTTCTTGGGAGCTAATTATGTGTTAATGACTTGATTTTGGCAATTAATCCTTTGGTTTTGCAGATTCAGCAGAAGGCCGAGCTGGTGGAGCAGATTCGAGAGGAGGCCAAAATAAAGGAGGCCCAAACTCTGGTATGGAGACAACATATGGAGCGTCTCGCCTCGGAGAAGGATTTTCTTCGGGCCCAACTGACTTCAGTCAGGAGCCTGCTTCAAGTTGTGAGGGAGGAAATCTTGGCCCGAGCCCGAAATATTGAAGAGATTAAGGCTAAGCTGGCCGGAGAACTTTCAAAGGCTAAGTCTGAGGCAGAGGCGCTCGTGGCATCTTACGAGCTGATGCCGAGGCTGCCAACATTCGGGAGCAGGAGACTCGATTGCTACTAAAGTCAAGTTTTTATGTGTCGTCGATCATGCTAGGAGACAATCCCGGAGAGAGACTCTCGAGGAAGTGCATGCTCGTGGCTTCGACCTCTCGGCTAACGTTGAAAGTGCCAATGCTTTGGAGGTTGAAGCCACAACTTTGTTGTCCGATGAAGAGGATTCCGCTAGTGGATCCGAGAGTGAAGAGGATGGAGATGAGGCCGTCGAATATGTGGCTCCCGAGGATGTGTCTCCCGGGGTGAACTAGGCCTTTAGGATTTTCTTCTTTTTGTATTTTTTTTGTGTAAGGCCTTGATTGGCCTTTCGTACAAATTATCCAATATATAACAGAAAATTTTCCTCTGATTGCCTTCGTATGTTTTCAAGTCTAGATATGCTTTTTGTCTTCATCAAAAATGTTGAAAAATTCTCATTGTTGTAATCTTACTAACTTCAGTTCGAAGCCAAAGTGAACCCTCAAATTTTTTGTTTATACAAGGTTAAGTCCTTGAGCTCAAAAATTTATTCGAGACTTTATCTTGGGGGTGGCTTGATAGAGACTATAGATAAGCTATCTTTATAACCAAGTTCGAATTGGTCTTGAACATTAGAATAAAGTAAACCCTTAGGTTTTTATCAAATGATTGGGTAATTTTTTAGCTTACAGTAATACACCCCTTAGGGTTTTTGTTGAATCTTCGAGCTATAACTGAATTTTATTTGACCTCGGAATAGCGGAACCCTTGGGTCCCAATCGAGTGAGAATGAGGTCTCGGACTCTAATTTTTTTGGCCCTTAAGCTCCTTAGATTGGCCCTTAGGATCTTTAGATTGGGCCGATTCGGCCTCTAAAAATGGCTATTATTTTCCCTTTTTCGCCTAAAAGACTCAGTGAAAATTTCTTTATGCCTTAGCATATGTTTTTTTACACCCATTGGGTTTTTTGAGTGTCCGATGATCGGAACCCCATTTTTATTTTTTGTGCCTCAACGTGTTTGTGTTAAGGTAATTTGATACCCCTTGCGGTTTTTCCAAAGGTTGATATTATCGAAGCCTTTTAATTATTCGAGGGCTGATTTTATCGAAACCTTTTTTATTTGCTTTGCCGAGGGTAACCTTATTTAACCAATTTTCAAAGTATTTGAAGGCCTTTTGTTTATAGCAAAAGTCGGACGTCTCCGATCCGCGTTATTTCGGCCGTAGCCTTTAATGTGGCCATAGCCTTCAGATATGTCTCTTGGAACTTGTTCAAAATGTTAGTCCCCAAGTATGATGGCCTTGGACTATATATCGAGGGGGGGCCTTTTTGAGGTCTTATGATTTTGAATTTAGATAGCTCAAGTATGCAGTCCCCGAGTGTTTGAAGTATGATTGTACTTTTTTCTAAAGCCATTTTTCACAAGTGTTAGTTTTGCACGACATATCAGAATCATAAGTATGCAATTTGTGTCGTATAAAATTTACTTCGAAACACGAGATGTTCGAGAAAAGAGAATGCTTCTTTGAATAATTTATACATGCGTACATGTTTTGTCAATCGGGACTCGGCTAATCTGTATGGACACGGTTCATTCGACCATTTGTCCCATTACAAAATTTTTCCTATCGAGACACATTGGCACGAGGTACATTTCTCGAACACATAACATCCGATAGTGATGCCCCCCAGTATTCGAGGTTGATTGCAAAGAAGCCTCGGATACTGTTGAATTATCCTCAGGTAGCACATACTTGTTGCCTCATTAAAAATTTTTCTGGAAAACCCAAATTTGGATAAAAACCGATCTAAGAAAAAAAGAGTGCGACGCGTACTTTAGAACCTGAGGTCTCGATGTCTTAGGTCGAACTCCTGCAATGGGTTAGTTCTGAATACGTATATAAATGAAATAAAAGAGAAAGTCATACCTTAGCAATAGTATCTCTTAAGTAATATATGTTCTAGTTGTTTGGCAGTGGTTTGCCGCTCATCGTTCCGAGTTTGTAATATCCTTTCCCGACTATGTCGAAGATTTGGTAGGGTCCTTCCCAATTCGGGTCGAGTTTTCGTTCATTAGGATCTCGAGTATTGGTGGTGACTTTTCTTAGGACCAAGTCCCCGACTTTGAAGTGTCGAAGGTTGGTTCTTCGGTTGTAGTACCTTTCGATTCGTTGCTTTTGTGCAGCCATTCGAATGAGTGCACCTTCTCATTTTTCATCTAACAACTCGAGGCTGGAATTCATAGACTCACGGTTTGATTACTCTATTGCATATCAAAACCTAGCGTTGGTCTCTCCGACTTCGACTGGTATCAAGGCTTCGGAGCCATATACTAAGGAAAACGGAGTTGCTCTTGTACTGGACTTCGACGTTGTCCGATATGTCCATAGGACCTCGGGCAATTTTTTCCTCCACTTCCCTTTGGCTTTGTTTAGCCTTTTCTTCAAGTTTTGGATGATAGTTTTGTTCGTTGATTCGACCTGCCCGTTCCCACTAGGGTGATACGGTGTTGGTAAAATCCTATTTATTTTATGATCCTCGAGGAATTTCGTTATTTTGCTGCCGATGAACTGTTTGCCATTGTCACATACTATTTCTGTGGGTATCCCAAAGATATGCGATGTGATCCTATGTGAAATCTATCACTTCCTTTTCCCTAACTTTTTCGAAGGCGTGTGCTTCAACCCATTTAGAGAAATAGTCAGTCATAAATAAAATGAACTTAGCTTTAACTGGGTCCAATGGAAGAAGACCGACGATGTCCATTCCTCATTTCATAAATGGCCATGGGGATAGGACCGAGTGAAGTTGTTCGCCGGGATGGTGGATCATCAGTGCAAACCTTTGACATTTATCGCATCTTCGAACAGACTCCTTAGAGTCTTTTTCCATGCTATCCCAATAATATCCTGCTCTGACAACCTTTCGAACTAGTGACTCGGCTCCAGAATGGTTCCCACAAGTTCCTTCATGGATTTCTCGTAGAACATAGCTAGTATCTCCCGGTCCCAAGCATACTGCCAATGGGCCATCAAATGCCCTTCTGTATAATTCTGTCTTCATCTAATATGAATCGAGCAACTTTAGTATATAAGGCCCTCGATTCCTTATGATCTGATGGAAGCTTTCCGTTCTTCAAGTACTCGATGTATTTATTCTCCAATCCCAAGTTAAGCTCGTAAAATTTATTTCAGCATGTCCTTCCTCGATCACAGTCTTCGAGAGTTGGACGACAGTCCCTGAGTTGATCTCATCTTCTTCGACCGATGACCCCAAATTGGTAAGTACATCGGCCTCGGTGTTTTGTTCCCGAGGTATATGTTGTAGAGTCCACTCTTTAAAATGGTGCAAGGTTACCTGTAATTTTTCTAAGTACCTTTGCATCATGTGCTCTCGAACTTCGAAGGTTTCGTTTACTTGGTTAACTACCAGTAAAGAGTCGCATTTGGCTTCGATCACTTTCGCTCCCAAGTTTTTAGCTAGCTTGAGACCTGCAATCATGGCCTCATACTCGGCCTCGTTGCTAGTCAATTTTGGAAGTTTTAATGGATTGTCTAATAATATTTCCCGTGGGCGGTTTCAAAATAATGCCGAGCCCAGAACCTTTCACATTCGAGGCACCGTCCATGAAGAGGGTTCATACCCCCGATTATGTACCCGATTTTAGTAGAAGTTCCTTTTTCACTTCAAGTACGGGGGTTGCGTAAAATCGACCACAAAGTCTGCTAATATTTGAGACTTGATGGTTGTTCAGAGTTTATACTCGATATCATACCCGCCAAGTTCGATGGCCCATTTGGCCAATCGGCTCGATAATTCGGGCTTGTGCAAAACGTTTCAGAGTGGATAAATGGTTATCACACATATGGGGTGACATTGGAAATATGGATTTAATTTTCTAGATGCTTATTAATGCAAGTGCCAATTTCTCTAAGTGTGGATACCTAGTTTCAGCATCACCTAGGGTTCGACTTACGTAATAGATAGAAAACTGCGTACCTTGCTCTTCTCAAACTAAGACACCACTTACCGCGATCTCGGACACCAACAAGTATAAGTAAAGCCTTTTATCTGCCTTCGGGGTATGGAGCAAAGGTGCGGTTGATAAATATCGCTTTAATTACTCCAATGCTCGTTGACATTCGGGGTCCATGCGAAATCATTTTTCTTTTTGAGCAAGGAGAAGAACCTGTGACTCCGATCTGATGACTTCGAAATGAATCGACCCAAGGCAGCTATCCGTCTGGTTAGCCTATGAACGACTTTTACACTGTCTACGACAGTGATCTCCTCGATGGCCTTAATCTTGTCGGGGTTGATTTCGATTCCCCGATTCGGCACCATGAAGCCGAGGAATTTGCCCGAACCCACCCCAAAAGCACATTTTTCGGGGTTGAACTTCATGTTGTACTTTCCCAGGATTTCGAATTTTTCCTGCAAATGAGTCAAATGGTCCTCTGTGCACAGGGACTTAACTAACATATCGTCAATGTAAACTTCCATTGATTTACCCATCTGTTCTTCGAACATTTTGTTTACTAGGCGTTAGTATGTAGCTCCTGCATTTTTTATCCCGAAGGGCATTACATTGTAACAATAAGTTCCATACTTAGTGATAAAAGAAGTCTTTTCTTGGTCTTCTGGGTCCATCTGGATTTTATTGTACCCATAATAGGCGTCGAGAAAGATAAGGATCTTGTGGCCGGCCGTGGCATCGATCATGCGATCGATGTTAGGCAATGGAAAAGAGTCTTTCGGACATGCTTTGTTCAAGTCCTTATAGTCTACACACATTCTAAGTTTGTTCCCTTTTTGGGGACTATGACTACATTAGCTAACCATTCGGGATATTTTACTTCCCGAATGGATCCTATTTAGTGAAGTTTTGCTACCTCGTCCTTTATGAAGGCATGCTTTACCTCGGACTGGGGTCTTCTCTTTTGCTTTATCGGTCTGAACTTGGGATCCAGGCTCAGCCTATGAGTTGTTATTTCTAATGGGATTCCTGTCATGTCTAAATGGGACCATGCAAAGTAGTCCATGTTATCAATAAGAAATTGAATGAGTTTTTTCCTGAGTTCGGGGGTCAACCCCGTTCCCAGGTATACCTTTCGTTCGGGAAGATACTCGATTAATATCACCTATTCCAGCTCCTCGATCGTTGACTTGGTTTCATCTAACTCTTCGGGAAAAACAAAAGTTTGAGGAGTTAGAAAATCCTTTTCTTCTTCTTCTTCTTCTTCTTCTTCTTCCACTACCCCGTTTCTTCGATTCGATCGGAGCTGGGGATGGTGATTGCTATTTGGCCGTCTACTTATCTTTGGTGTTCGATTTTTCTGAAGTCGAAGGTTTTAATATCAGCGTCACCTCGTCGACCGCAAACATTTCCTTTGCAACGTGTTGTTCCCTGTAAATTATTTTCACACCATCCGTCATCGGGAACTTCATCATTTGGTGAAGGGTCGATGACACTGACTCATGTTGTGGATCCAAGGCCTTCCGAGCAGTGCATTATATCTCATGTCGCCTTCGATGATATAGAATTTCGTATCTTGGATAGTTCTAGCCACATTTACTGGTAGGATTATCTCCCTCTTTTGTTGTTTCACTAGCCATGTTGAAGCCGTTTAGAACTCGAGACGCAGGTACAATTTGGTCCTGCAGGCCGAGATTATCTACGACCCTCGATCTGATGATGTTCGCCAAGCTACCTGGATCCACTAAAACACGCTTAACTTGAACTTTATTTAATAAAATGGAAATTACCAGGGTGTCATTGTGCGGATGAGAAATTCCTTCCGCCTTCTTCGTCATTGAATGATAAAGAGCCTTCGGGCACATAGTCTCGAGTCTGTTTCTCTCTGATGATTGACACCTTAGTGCATTTTAATATAGGCCCTCTTGGGACGTCGAACCAACCGACGATCATGTGAATAACATGCTGAGGTTCTTCTTGCTCGTTCTTTCTGTTGGTGTCTCTTTCTCTAAAGTGATTTTTAGATCGATCACTGAGGAACTCTCGAAGATGGCCTTCGTTGAATAATCGAGCTACCTCCTCCCTCAGCTTCCTACAGTCTTCGGTCCTATGACCATGTGTGCCATGATACTTACACATTAAACTTGGGTTCCTTTGAGAAGGATCGGTTTGTATCGGTCTGGGCCACCTAGTATCTTTGATTCTTCCGATAGCTGATACAATCCGTGATGCATCGACGCTGAAATTGTACTCTGATAGCTGAGGTGATTCTGTGAGATCTGCATATTTGTCAAAGAAGGTTTTACTCATAAGTCCCCGAGAATTTTTTCCTCGGTCACTCCTTCGATCGCTCTGGGCGAAATTGCATCCCGGACTGTTATTCCTACGATCTGCAACATATGGTTGGTACCGATATTTATTTGGCCTTGATTCTCTATCACCATCTCTCTTATTTTTTCCTACCGACCGGTTTGTATGTACTGAACCTGAGGGGCTCCCAATTGGTCGTCCTCGACCCTGATATTCGATTGATATCGGTTGTAAACATCTGCCAATGTCACATATGGGTACTCGATCAAATTCTGTTTCAACTGGCGTGATGCTATCGAACTCCGTTCATTTAATCCTTGGGTGAAATCCTGAACTTCCCAATCATCAGTGACTAGTGGTAACTCCATGCGTTCCATTTGGAATCGAGATACGAACTCCCTTAGCATCTTGTTATCCCTCTGCTTCACTTTGAAAAGGTCTGATTTTCTTGTTGCAACTTTTATGGCCCTAGCGTATGCCTTTACAAATGAATCCGCCAACATGGAGAACGAATCGATAGAATTTGGTGGCAAGTTATGATAAAAAATTATAGCTCCCTTCGACAGGGTCTCCCCGAACTTCTTCAGCAATATAGACTCAATTTCGTCATCCTCAAAATCATTTCCTTTTATGGATCACGTGTAAGAAGTAACATGCTCATTTGGGTCAGAGGTCCCGTTGTATTTAGGTATATCGGGCATACAGAACTTCTTTGGGATGGGCTTCGGAGCCGTACTCGGAGGGAATGGCTATCATACAAACTTCTTGGAATCCATTCCTTTTAAGATTGGTGGTACACCCAGTATCTGGTCAACTCGGGAGTTGTTAGTTTCCAACTTCTTGTCGTTGGCCTCGATTTTCTTTTCTCCCGATTCTATTCTCTTAGTGAGCTCCTCGAGCATCCTCATTATAGCAGAATCGGTTGTCGAAGTGCTATCACCTGATCTTTCATGCATTGGCTCGGTACGGTAAGTAACCTCCTGTTCGACCCTATTTGGTGCGCTATGCTGATTTTGCAACTTAGCAATGGCGTTTTGTTGAGCTTGAAGCATTTCAAGTATTACTTGGAGACTCACTCCTTCATCTCCTCTTCCCTGTGTACCCCGACCGTCAGTTCGACCCTCTATGCGTACATTTCTTTCGGGGTCTGTGCCTAAATCTGCATTCAAAGGAACATGTGAACTGACATCAACCGAGTTGACAGGCGGTGCTCCTCCGAGGTCAGCCTATGGCACCTCGATTCCTGGAGCGATAACATTCTCATTTTCTCCATGGAGTCCGAGGTCGTTGTCACCGTGTGTAGATGTGTTTTGTGAGTTAGACATGATTCAACCTGGAAAAAAAAATTCTTGACAAGAACAAGGGTAAAATAATGTGTTTTACAAGACTTAGCAATGAACAATCACTATTATCCTTAGTCCCACGGTGGGCGCCAAACTGTTTACCTAGAAATACAAGTAACAATTAAAATTGTAATGTGGTTATAAGGATACATGATCTGATTCAATACCAATTGATAAATGACGAAGAAATAAATCAATTAAACAATTAAGATAAATCAAACCAGTGTCGTTGCAAGTTATCGACCTCGATTTAGAACAAACTCGAGATCAAGCGTTAAGAACAATAAGAATAATAAGAACGGTGGTAAACTGTAAGCAAGTAAAAGACCAGCATATTGTTAGATCTCAGTAAGTGTCTATGTCTTTACAAATGAACAGGGCTACTCTTTATATAGTAGAGGAATCTTAAATAAGGTACAACTCTAATTTCGGAAATAAAACCCATGGTTGATGTCAATAATCGTTAGCGGTTCTATTAATCCCGAGATTCCCGTCGAGATTTATGGTCGATTTCTGATATCTTGCTATTCCGTTGCTCGATATTGGTCTTGCCAGATCTCGATCCTTCGTTCTTCATGTATTCGAGCTCGCTTCAATATGAGTTTAATCTCGAGGCAGACCCTCGAGCCCATAAAATCGGACATCCTTGATTTTATCCGTATACATTTTCATACATGTAAATTTTATTTCAATAAATTTAAATGTTCTATGATAGAATTTATGGTCAAGAACAACTCGTTTAAATCTCAAAAAATCCACAAATTGTCACATAAATTGGGTAGAGGGATTATGAACTATGAACTTTAGTCACACAATTTTTGTTAATTTCAATAGCTTTTGTCATTTACAGTGTATATCATATTTCTTCATGTGGGGTAAAATTTCAAAAAATCTCAATAAAAACAAAAAGGGACTAAATTAAGGTGTCAACTAGACCAAACCGTTCTAGAAACAGGCCATATCTTTTTGGGAAACTATCAGCTATGTCCATTTTATAATTAGCTCATTACAAAAATTGGCCAATTCTTAAAATATTACTAATATTAGCCAATTGGCTATTTGTAGCGAAAAATGTCAAAATTTTGCTTTCTTTTGAGTGGGTGTTATTAGAATAGGTTGGGTGCATTTTAAGGAGCTTGAATCTCAGTTTTGGGATGATTTGGTGAAGTTTTGAGGTGGTTTGAATTGAATATTCGAAGTAAAAACTGAACATAAAAAAATAATAAGTGTATCACACTGTGTATCATTTGTGTATCACATATGTATCATATTTTTATCAGTTTTATATCACATGTATAACTTTGTGTTAGATACATGCGTGGTACATGTGTCGCAGAAGAATTTTTGAACTCGATTTAATTGTGAATTTTGATACAAAACCAGTCCAAATCATCTCCAATCTTCCTCAAATTTTGTATATTGACTTATCTATATGTTTTTAATGAATTTCAATTATACCCATTGAAAAAGTTTCTTTTTTGCTTAGATTTTTGAAATATTGTATATATTTTATTTTTGTATTTCATCACCTTTTTTGCTACCTCATCCATTAAATTTCCTTTCGGTCGTGCATCTAATGTTGATAATCACGATTAAAATATGAAAAGAGATTTTTGCATGTGATTCTTTGAGAGAAAAAACCTTATTTATTTGATTTTTCAATTTTTATATGTGCTTGGCTAGTTTTGATAAGTCTATAACTAATGGCTAGAGGCCGGTAAGTTGAGACTTATTTGGGGCATTTGCGTAAGTTTAGTAAAATATGTGCGGGGTACCCTATTTGGTCGCCCCCATTTAACCTATACCCGCTTTTTTTAAAACTTTTAACTTGTACCCACTTTTTAAATAACTTCAGCTCCCCTTTCCCTCGCTGAGCTGAAGTTCACCAGTTAAGCTGAAGTTTGCCAGTTGTAAAGACAAAACTTCAGTATACGGGGCTGAAGTTCCCCAGTTACAAAGACAAAACTTCAGCTCTAGAGCTGAAGTTCCCAAGTTATAAAGACAACAACTTTAGCATGCTGAAGTTCCCCAGTTACAAAGACAAAACTTCATCTCTAGAGCTGAAGTTCTCCAGTGTAACTGGGGGAACTTCAGCCCGCATGCTGAAGTTTTTGTCTTTATAACTGGAGAACTTCAGCCCCGTATGCTGAAGTTCCCCATTTACAAAGACAAAAACTTCAGCTCTAGAGCTGAAGTTCCCCAGTGTAACTGAGGGAACTTCAGCCCCGTATGCTGAAGTTTTTGTCTTTATAACTGGAGAACTTCAGCCCCGTATGCTGAAGTTCCCCATTTACAAAGACAAAAACTTCAGCTCTAGAGCTGAAGTTCCCCAGTGTAACTGAGGGAACTTCAGCCCCGTATGCTGAAGTTTTTGTCTTTATAACTGGAGAACTTCAGCCCAGTATGCTGAAGTTCCCCATTTACAAAGACAAAAACTTCAGCGCTAGAGCTGAAGTTCCCCATTTACTACAGCTGAAGTTCGCAAGCTACTTCAGGCCCGTCTACTAGAATGCTGAAGTTTTGCGTGATTGCCTTTGCTACTTTAGTCCCGCATACTGAAGCGCAAAAACGGGTATGGATGTAATTTTTTTTACAAAGCGGGTATAAGTTAAAATGGGACACAAAAAGTAAGTACGGATGCAAAAGCCCCATAAGTTTCTCTATCTTTTTCCACGGTCGAGGAACCGGCCCATGCCCTTACTAATCCTAAAACTGTCAATAAGACAAGCAACAAAATACATGAAGAACATAAAAAGTTGTTAGCTTGGCCTGGTGGCAAGTCTAATCATGTTCTTTGTATCATGTGCAAATATCATTTATCGTAATTAGTGGTGACAAAATAGATTAAGAAAATAATTATTCATCCTTATTAGGGTGAAATTAAAAGATAGTCAAATTTATAATGGTACTAAAAAATAGTCACATTTTAAAAAGTAATCAAAATTTAGCCGCTATTTATATAAAGATAAATCTGAACGAAAACAGTATTCAAAATTTAAAAAATATTCTAGCATAATATACTAGAGTTCAAATTTTTTACATGTGAACTTCCAACATAATATACTGGAGTTCCAGCACAATATGCTGGAAGTTCATACACATGTGCTCCAATCTCCAGTATATTATGCTGGAACTTTCCGTGTGCTGGAGTTCCAGCATAATATAATAGAAGTTCATACACAGGCGCATCAATCTCTAGTATATTATGTTGGAACTTTCCATATTATCAAAATAGGGCTATTTTTTAATGACTTTGCAAACGCTGACTATTTTTCAGTTACTATTCCGAAAACTTACTAGTCCGTATTATTTTCACTCCATATTATTCATTAAAAGATAAGTTCAATAATGAACTTTTTATAAATGGGTCAAATATGGATAAAATTTATATTATACACTTAAAAATGAATAACTAACGTGTTTAGATTTTACAATTACAAAGACACAAATATAAAAAAAAAATACACCATCAAATCATAGAATTATTGGGAATGCAACTGCAAGTAATTCATGATAAAACATGTTCCACATGTTTAATGGGCTCAAAGATTCATTGGAAACTAGTTCAATTGGTCTGCAACTAAGTGGAGATTCATAAAACATGTTCCACATGTTTCACGGGGGCCCTAGTTTTTTACCACCATTTGATTTGTACATATTTAAAAAAAAAAAAAAAGTTTCACTGATTTGGATAACTTCAGATACGTTTTTCTCTTCGTCTTGTATTCATGTCTCATATCTTCTGGAGCCTCGCTGCTTTTTTCTTCTTCTCTGCATAAATTCAGGAGTCGTTTGGTTTCTTCTTCTTTTTCTTTTTCTTCTTCTTCTTCTTAGTTACAAAACACTATTGTATGTTGTGCTTACGATTTCTTCTTCTTCTTAGTTTCAAAATAGATTTGTTGTTGTTTTGATAATTTGATAATTGAGATTTGTTATTTATGATATTTGAAAGTCATGTTTCAAATTTTGAGCTTATTTGGAGTAGAATTGGGTGTTTAATTGTGTGTTGAATTATTGAAATTCGAAGAACAAGTTTATGTTTCAGAACTTAAGATCCGATAAAGTTGCATTAGAAAGGTTCGATATCTGAAGTTGTATTAAAGAGATAGAATTACTTAAGATTCGATTTTCTAAAGTTGCATTAGAAAGATAAAAAACTTCATATCTGATCTCTGAAGTTGCATTGAAGATATAGAACTACTTAAGATCTAATTTTCCGAAGTTACATTACAAAGATAGAAGAACTTCAAGTCCGATTTTGAAGTTGTATTAAAGATATAGAAAATTCAGATAAGGTAAATTTTTTGCAAATTCTTATGCAATGTGTGTATAACTTCAATTGTAGACCTATGGATAGGGGTGTTCATAATATTGGGCACATGCCCATGTTGTCCAGCCAAAGGCCTAATGGCTTAATCTTATTCTCTTTTGGTTTCCATTCCTATTTGGAATTGGGTTAGGTGTCTATTCCTATTTAGAGTTGGTTTTGGCTTTAAGAGAAAGCACCACTCATGATCTATAAATAGGACAATCTTGGAGAATTGTTCTATGCTAATTGGTACAAGTCTTTGAAAGACTTAAGCATATAAGAGTGGTTTTTAAGAGAGCTTTCATCAAGAGAGAAGAGAGAAGAAAAATATTTGTTTTGCTGTAGATTTTTATTTCGACCAGACAACTTCAAATCAAGTTTTCCGATTCTTTAACCATTGGATCGAGCTGAAATTTTGACTGAGCGTTTGTAACATTTTGGTCTTCGATTTTAACGGTGAAGATCGGATTTTGAGTTCTGTAGAATCTGATTTGATCCCATAACAACAACTCTAGTTTTGTGACTTCTCCTCTTTTCTTCAGTTGATTTGTCGTTGCTCTTGTTGCTGTTGTTGCTCCGTGTTTGGCATTTGTTATGTAGTAAGTTTGAAAAACTTTTATAACCCTATTATTATTATGTTGGAGTTTTTTGTATCTTCGTGATCTCGTGGTTTTTACCTTCGATTTGAAGGGTTTTCCACGTTAAAATTTGGTGTTCTTTATATTATTTATTTTCGGGATTGCCTCTTCCTCGGCATAACAATAGTATCAGAGCAAGGTTCAAGATAGGTTCATCTTGGCGGGTTTAGTGTAGCCACAACCTATTGACGATAATCATGATTCTATCTGAGAAATTTGACCGGAGTACTACTCACGTTAAGACAAACTTCGTGATGGAGATTCGGAGATGTGACATGTTGATGGCTATGTGATGAAGGTGGATCAGATTTATTTTGTTAGAAAATTTAGGCCAAGGGGTAGAATTATTAGGGGTTGTCTTGATTTTCATACCATTATTTGTTTTCCTATCTAATGAAGGAAAGGACAACATATTTACCGTTATAGGATTTTCCTTCTTGCAGAAGGAAATTACAAATCTCTCATATTTGGCTAGTCCTTTTTCTTGTAGGAAAAGGTTTGGAGTTCTATAAATTGAAGATCCATATTTCTCATTCAGTAGCATCCACAATGTAGCCATATGAGGTTTTGATAATCGTGTTTAGGGAGAGAACTTTACGGGACAAGTGTTGGTGTGTCACTTGTGTTTGCCTTTTCATGAAGTTGTTCTCTCGATATTTTGTACTCTCTTTTCTATCCGAATGATTTTCATCAAAGTGCTATCTGTCTCACCAACCACTCCACTTTTCATTCTAAGGCCAAACATATAAATAAAAGTATCATTGGATAAGAATGACAGTGGAAGAGAATTATTTGAGGTTGAGAAGATACACACTGATGAAAATCCTTCGGATATGCTGACAAAGACGGTGGTTGTAGATAAACATGAATTTTGCAGAAACTTGACAGGCATGAAGCCAGTCAATAATTCCTCTACTTGAAGACACATTTGGCCTCTTGGCTAGAGGGAGAGTTTGTTGAGGACATCCCCATGTTGTCCAGCCAAAATCCTAATGGCCTCATCCTATTCTATTTTGGTTTCATTCCTATTAGGAATTGGTTTAGGTATTTATTCCTATTTAGAGATGGTTTTGTCTTTAAGACAAAACACCACTCATGATCTATAAATAGGACAACCTTGGTGAATTGTTCTATGCTCATTGATAGAAGTCTTTAAAGGACTTAAGCACATAAGAGTGGTTTTTGAGATCTTTCATCAAGACAGAAGAGAGAAGAAAAGTATGTGTTTAATAACAGATTTTTATTCCGACCAGCCAACTTCAAATCATGTTTCCTGATTCTTTAACCATTGGATCAAGCTGAAATTTTAACTGATAGTTTGTAACATTTTGTTCTTCGATTTGAACGGTGAAGATCAGATTTTGAGTTCTGTAGAATCTGATTTCAAGCCCAAAACAACAGCTCTAGTTTTGTGACTTCTCCTCTTTTCTTCAATTGATTTGTCGTTGCTATTGTTGCTCTGTGTTTGGCACTTTTTGTGTAGCCAGATTGGAGAATATTTATAACCCTCTTATTGTTATATTGGATCTTCATGATATCGTGGTTTTTACCTTCAATTTGAAGGAGTTTCCATGTTAAAACTTGGTGTTCTTTATCTTCTTTATTTTCGGGTTTGCCTCTTCCTCGACATAATACTGGTATTAGAGCAAGGTTCAAGACAAGTTCATCTTTTCGGGTTTAGTTATAGCCGTAACCTATTGATGATAATCATGATTTTGTCTGATAAATTTGACCGGAGTACTACTCACGTTGAGACAAACTTTGTGGTAGAGATTTGGAGATGTGACGTGTTGACGGCTATGTGAAGAAGGTGGATCATATTTATTTTGTCAGAAAGTTCAGGCCAAGGGGGAGAATTATTAGGGGTTGTCCTGATTTTCTTACCATAATTGATTTTCCTATCTCATGAAGGAAAGGACAACATATTTACCATTATTGGATTTTCTTTCTTGTAGAAGGAAATAACAAATCTCCCATATTTGGCTAGTCCCTTTTCTTGTAGGAAAAGGTTCGGAGTTATATAAATTGAAGATCTGTCTTTCTCATTCAGTAGCATCCACAATGTAGCCATATGAGGTTTCGAGAGTCATGTTTAGGGGAAAACTTTACGGGACAAGTGTTGGTGTGTAACTTGTGTTTGCCTCTTTGTGAATTTGTTCTCTCGATATTTTGTACTCCCTTTTCTATCTGAAGGATTTTCATCAGAGTGCTTTTTGTCTCACCAAGCACTCCACTTTTCATTATAAGACCAAACATATAAATAGAAAGTATCATTGGATAAGAATGACCGTGGAAGAGAAATTATTTGAGGTTGAGATGATACACACTGATGAAAATCCTTCGAATATTGTTGGTCCAAAACACACACGCAAGTATACATGGTCGTATCAAGTAATATAATGTTAAATCGAATGTCGAATCCACAGGGACTTGCGTAAACTACTTGTTGAATCACTCTAATTGTTATTTAATCGAGCCAAAACAAAATCCAGGAATGTAACTAATTTATACTACGATTGTATGAAATAACTAATTATCAAGTGACAAGAATGTTGTTGTGTGTATTCAGTAGAGACAAACATTCCAGGGTTGTGATCAATTCACCACTCGTATTGCATTCTAATTAACTCTCTATTTCATATAATTCACTCATGGTTGCTAGTTAATCGATAATTGCTCTCGTAGGCTTCATTAAGATTATGATGTTTAATTAAGCACGGTGACTAGGTATATTCCTATCCTAACCACAAATCCGCTCCCCTGAAGTGTTAAGATCGCGCTCTCTTCTATTCTTCTCTAATCTATATACGACTTTTCCAAGCATAACATAGATAGTATATAGAACCAAATTGTTGGCCAAACAATTAAGCAATTAAACGCAGAATTGAAGAAACAACCATATATTGAGCGAACTATAATCAAGGTCAAGTTAATGTTGAATAACAATATTCATGGCTAAACCACAACCCCATAACAATGGGTGTTTAGCCACTCATACTAGAATTAAACAATTGCATAACTCTTGTACAAATGGAAAATACTAGAATAAGATGAAGAAAACTGATAATCCTTTGCTTCTTCAATGATCTTGTGTGTATATTCTCTCCAAAAAATGGCATCCTCTTCAAAGTTGTGTTTTTGGGTCTATTTATATGTTTGGGGAAAATCCTAAACGTGTAGGAGACTTCTATTCCAACCGGAAAACACTTAAAACCTTCAAAACTCGGAATTTACCGGACCAGGGACCCCAGGCGTTAAGCCCCAAACGCCCAGCTAAAGCCTGGGTAGGCCAGGCGTTTGGGCTCTAACGCCCTAGTAACGCCTGGGTATGGCTGGCGTTTGGGCAGGAACGCCCGGCTAACACCGGGTTATACCAGGCTTTTGGGCTAAAACGCCCGGCTATGGCCCGGGTCACTCCTTTTCGACTCTTGAGCGTATTTTTGACGTTTATGCACCCATTTAGCTCGGCTTCCATCTCCAATTCACCTACACATAAAATAGACTCCATTATGCACATATAACATGTATTTTTATCACAAAAGCACATAAAATGTAAGGTACATGATGCTTAAAACTATGGATTCTAGCCACGCATCAACACCTCACAGTTAGACTCTTGCTCGTCCTTGAGAAATATCCTTCAACACGTACACATTTCATTAAGAAGGAGTATTTTACTTTTCAATCACACATTACCCCTTAACTATGATCGATACCGGCAATCAAGTATGAACATACAAAATTTCACATTCTTTCCCTTCTTTAAACATGCCCAAGTATAACAATTTAATCAATAATACCAATAACCTAATTGCAACCACCCAACCTCAAGAGTCAACTTGCAACCACTAAGCCCTCTCAATTCATGCACCTACTCAACAAGATAGTTTACAACATTACCAATCGTTCATGAGATCAGGTGCCCTCATCAACAACAAAAGAGTGAATATAACTAGTCCACACATTCAAATATGCTTTTGAACATAATTTAAGGACATCACACAATTGAACAAATTCCCTCACTCTCACAAAGAATTCATATGCATCCCGTGGTCGTACCATAAGCTTGCCCGTAGTGTAGATCTCCACTAATTCAAGTTAGCCCAATCTAGGATCAATTAGGAATTTTAAGGTTGTAATGTAGGCTAAAGGATGGGTAGGATATATTTAGGAATAGTGACTAACCCTCCTAAGCACTTTAATACACATATTCTTCTCAACAATTTCTCTTGCCACAATTCATATTCAACATAGCCCTGCCCCCTCTACTGAAGATTCAGTGGCTAGTGACTTTTGAATACAATTCTTAGTGCACTAATAGGCCTTTCCATGGCTCCAATCCAAAGTTAATCCCCAATATCTCACCTTACTTCTTTTAGTGACTAAGTGCCTTGGGAGGAAAAGGTGCAAAAATCTCAATTTAAGAACAAAATAGGGGTACAACTTGTAATGTGGGTACCGAAGACAAGGTCTAAAGGCTCAAAAGGGCTAGCAATGGAAAATGTAATTATTATGTGACAAGCACATCCATAATCAAGCAAGAAAATGCCTATGTCATCCCCTAGACTAGCATAACCTACAATTTCTCTTCGATTAACACCCGGGGCAAGTTCTAGACTACAAGGGATAGCATAGAAAATCACTAAAACTCACTCACATATTGCACATGAATCAATCACAACGATATTATTCAACTCTCAAGTCAAGCAAGCACACAAAATTGAGAGAATTAAGCAATATTACACTATGTATCATACAAGTCAACTAACTGAGCTAAGGCGTCACAAAATAGGTTATTTATTTTTACTCGGGCATCACATGTCAACCCAAATATAAGGGAAAGAAGAATGTATGTCATAACCTGATATGTTGGCATCAACCATGTCAATGGGTATCTCTAAGTTAGTCAGTTTCTTCCTAACTACTCTAAAAATAAAAATAAACACCCGGTTCAAGTTACACCCTTGGAAAAGAACCGTGGCCCAAAGAAAAACCAAGGGGGAATTACTTCACTACCTAAAATAAAAATCTTTTTTGTATTTTCTTTAGACTTACTTCCCTCAAGAGAACTGTCTAAGAGGTCCATCGTCAGGAAAAGTCCACATTTTTATATAAAAACAAAAAACAACTACAAGACTTAACAAAAAGATCATTTACTATCATGAATACAACTACAACACGACACCACATATGGTACAACATTTCCACAATACGTATGTATTAGACCCCACACTTAATTCATGCACTGTCCTCAGTGCATCATATAAAGACAAAACAAGTAATAGAAGCAAGGTACAAGAACTCCCTTATCATTCAACATCCTCATCATCTGACGCTCTCCATTCCTCTTTATTCTCATCTTCTTCATCCTCTTCCTCATCTGAGCGCATCGACTCTGCATCAGAATCGTCAGGTGTGTTGATATCCTCATCATCTGGGAGCCAGTATCCCTCACCTGCTCCAATCATCTGTTGAGCATGAGAATTGAGCGTGTATCTCTGATCCAACTCATCTCTCTCATCAACTGACGCTGGCCGACCTCCCATTCGCAACTGCAAATCCATCATCCCATAAAGATGGGCCATGAAGCCATCATCCCGCACATTGCGCTCTGCTGTGGTAAGTGAAGACTCTTCCTTCAGTCTTAAGCAGTGATGTCAATCTCTCGTGCGAGTTGATCAATAGTATGGTCAAAGCTGGGATCAACCGCTACATTCTCATTTAGCAGGAACTGAGTCAGGAAATTTGGGAATGGTATTCGACCGATTCTATTGCTGGACCGCACCAACCCCATTTGATAGCGCATCAGATGGCCCACATTTACTCTCTTCCCCTTCATGAGGAAGTAGAGCACACAAATCCTCTCTCGACTGATTAAGGTGTCATGGTTGCATGGTAGTATCCGTGCATTAATCACTTTAAGCCACATCTGGGTTTCAGCCGTCATTTTCTTCTTGGGAAACCTTTTATGGCGATTTGTGGCTCTATCCCGAATCCAAGAAGCTCTGGAGTCAACCCCACACAGTGTGTGCCTCACCTCTCTATAGTTGGGATGGCGGTTGAATTTCTCTAGAGGCTCCACTGGAACATTTGGTGCACCTAGAAAACCGCATATGGCCTTGGCCGAAAAATCCACCAAGTGCCCACGAATTGGCACCAATCCCTCCTTGTCCTTAGGGTCGAACCCTGCACAAAATTCCCGGACTAGGTTCAAGTTAATGTGACCATTGTGCATGAACACATATCCTAAACCCAACTCATGGATGCTCCTCCAAATCGCTGGGAATTTTGTTCTCAGACTCCCTTCTTTAATGGCCCCCTCAGGGTGAACATGCTTTGGCTTGCAGCGTGCATACCATTTCCTGGATTGTACTGGTATGCTGTTGATACCATATTCCCGTTGACCAACGGGCTGTTGTCTCATAGCAGCGACAACATCTACTGCTTCCTCACCAGTCATACTCGAAGTAGCATCTCCCCCTTTTCTTTTCTTCTAAGGTGGTGGGGGTTTTGCTTTGCTTTTTGCTGGGGCCGAAGACGTGGCCTTTCCTTTTCCTGTGGCTCTTCTGGGTAGTATCATTTTCTTTTTCATGCACAAATGATCAGTAGTTAGTGGGTGTCACAACGTGTGTACTATAAGCTTTTCCAATTTTCCAAGGTTACTCAGACTTCACCTTGCCGTGTTTACGAAAAATTTGACACATACGGCTTCTCGTGAGCCTCTTCACACTTAAAATTTCATGGATTTCACGATGCTTGATACTAGTGGTTTGTTTCCCGGAGACTCGGGCTCCAAATGGGATATGTATTGCCATTGAGGCATTACATGGAGCACTTGGCTAGCACAATTGCCATGAGAGCCCTTATGGACTTGAGGGACTGCCTAATGTACCCAAAGCTAGTTGGGGTTCCATAATACCACTTAGCTTCACAATTTCAGCCCATTCCTAAAGGGTTCGGGGGTTGGGAATCATAATATGATACAATATGAACATGAATTGCATANAGTCGCCACTTAGAATTGATTTTTCGGTGTTCCAAGTCACCATTTATTTGAATCCCTAGTCAAAAGAAGGTTTGACTCTATTATTTCATTGGTCCGCGAAAACAAAATTCGGGTAAGGAATTCTATTGTCCGGGGAGAAGGTGTAAGGCATTCCCCGAGTCCTGTGATTCTAGCACGGTCGCTTCATTGACTTAAACTTGGCTTAAATTAATTCTGAATAAACTGTATTTTATTAATTTCTGTGTTTTACTTGTCCGCTTTTACTTCTTGACTATTAGATTTGTCAGGAAATAATTTTTGGATAAATTACGTTGTTATGACCACGCTACGCAAGCGAATGCGTTATCGAGATAAAATTGATTAATTTTATCATAGCAGCACTACGCAAGCGAATCCGCAGTTATGACGAATATTATTAGTATATTATTGCTTTTGAAAAAAAGGTTACAACATTTAAAGAAAATTAATTAAAAATTAATTGTCGCGTTACGTAAGCGAATTCACAATTTTATCAAACTATTAATTAAATTAAAAAATTAAAAAAAAATTAAGAGTATGAAATGACATCGTTGAATTAATTTATTTAATGTTAAACATCATGCTACACAAGCGATTCTGTGAAGTTACAGCGCGCCTACTAATTTGCCTAGCATTTAAATTAATTAAGTCACTCAAGTTATTGGATTATTTTAATTATGGAGCCAAATAGGATTGTGATTAGAGTTGATTTGAGAAATCAACAATTAAAGTCTTGGGCCATCTCTTGCTCATGGATAGATAAGGCCAGCTCCTAAGACTTTAATGTAGTTGGGCTCTTTATTTTGGTTTATCATGAAGTGGGCCCGAAAATATCTACAAAGAAATGGGCCAACTTTTTTTTTTCATTATTTATTTTTTAAAAGAAAGGAAATGGGCTAGCTGAAGCTACTTAAAAAAATGGGCATGCCAGCCTGACATCGCAAAATGGACCTGCCGAATTTGATCTTACTTGGTCCAATTAATCCATAATTTCCAACAACTAATACAACCCAACAAGACTAGTTATGCATAAGTCTATGTGGCCTACTTACTCAAATCCAAACTCTTTTTATTAATTAAAAAAAAGAACAATCCATTTTCTTTCTGTTAAATACTAGTATTATATCATGTCATGCTAACTTAAACAAGAACAAAAAATGACCAAACCCAACATCACAAAATGTCAATTAACCGCTGTTTTATTGTTTATAATTTAACTTTACAAAAAGGAAACTCATGGAACAGTGGGTAAACACAGACAAAATAGTGAATTCATCCTTTTCTAAACCCACTTAGACATAATGCAATCTACCAAATAATTTTTATGCTTAGTATTTTTGTAACTCAAAGAGGTAGGACCGTATATTCAAACTTTAAAATAAAAGAAGTAGCGCACGAGTTGAATTTTAAACATACCAAGTCATACTTTCTCATGCATATTAAACTGAATAAACATCAATAACGGAACGAAGCTTCAATACAACATGTTCTCGTTCAATTATATCACAGGCTGCAATGCATAGCTCAAAAGAAATACCTAGTTGCCAGATTTCGAAGAATGAAACAGCAAGAAAACCTTTGATACCAAAGCTACTTGAACCAGCAAACAGAACCAGCAGTAACGACAGCAAATCAACAGTAGAACAGCGAGGAAACAACAGTTGAACAACCCAAAAATCTCAGAATAGAAGCGCAGGACAAGCTCTAAAAGACTTATCTTTTTGAAAGAGTTTTCACCTTTACAAAGCTCACAATTTCAGTTTACTACTAGATATTTTAGCTGTTGATTTCTTTCAAAGTTTGTATTTTTTTAGTGTGTAAAAAAGTTCAGCAATTTGTGTAGTGGGTTCTGTGTTCAAACCATTCTCAAGATGTTCAAGTGTGAAAAAATGAATTCTTTAAGTAAGAAAAATAAGTCCTTTTGGACAGATTTTAGTTCACCAAAAATCTGTCCAAAAGGACTAACTTTGAATGCCAAAACAGTCCATTTTTCACCAAATCTTGTCACAAAAACATAGCAGCATGTTTAAACAGTAAAATATCCAACAACCATGTACTTTAAACTCAAGTATTTAGCTTTTATCTATACATGACTAAAATTCACTTACACTCAAATGTCAACCAAATATGAACTAGCAAAGTAGAAACAAGACTCAAAAATGTAATCGAACTAAGAATCCAAACAAACTAGATTGGAATGAATCAGATTTGTGCAAACTAGACTCGAGCGACAAACTAACACGATTAATAACAACTAAACATACGACGAACTATATAAATAATTCGACAACTTAGCACAAAACTAGGATAACACACTTATTATAGACTAACAAACTAATCAAAAACAGAGAAACTTAAACTAAATTCAAAACCAAATGGGAAAACATAGACTAAGAAAAATGAGAAAATGAATGTTATACCGATCGAGCATTCTTGACACTATTCATGAATCGCAGGGACGTCGCGATCAGTGACAAATGATGACGAGCGACATTCGAACAAACTTTTCTATGCAGCAGACGTTAGGACCACTGATTTGGGGGGGTCGACTAGTGATTTCAACATCATGTCGCATAGAAAGGGTCATTCCCAGGTCGTGTCTACTCAGAACAAATAGCGGCTCGAGCACATGGTGGTGGTTAGACGGCAGTGGGGGCTGCTGGCTCAGATTCAGCCAGATTTTGGAGGGGTTTGAAGGTTTTGAGGCTTGGAATGGAGAAGAGGAGAGTGGGAGGAGGCCGGTGGTGTAAATTTTTTGGAGTTTGGAGTGGTGAGCGGCGGCTAGGGTTCCGGTTCGGCTTAGATTTACGGAGATTGAGAGGGGTTATGGGGATTTGGGGTTTGGATTCATGGAGAGGAGGTTGAGATGAGTGGAGGGTGAAATTTTGGTTGTGTTTGGAGCACCACCGGCGACGGTGCACGGTGGTGACAGTAGAGGGGGCAGGGCGGCTCAAAGAAAGGGTGAGAGAGAGGAGTTAGGGTTTGTATTAAGAAAAAATGGCCCAAAATCTGATTTACCAAGGTTTATATACCTTGGAGGAAATTAAACCAGGACCGTTGGATCTTAAGAATTGAAGGGCTAAGATTTGATCTTGGTTTCACTTGATGAAACGACGTAGTTTCATCGTGAAACTACGTCGTTTCGGACCAGGTCTTGGTAGGCCATTTATTGGACCAGGTTGGCCGAATTGGGCCTCTGGTTTTGCATAATTTTGGCCCAATTAATGAAACAAAATCTAGTTGCCCCAATTCTTCATAAATTTGTTATTACACATAATATAATTAATTTAAAACACAAAATCATAAGACAAAAATATGGACTAAATATAGGTATTTACAGGCTACACCTTTCATAATTGTAATACCCACTTTGAAGTAACAAGGGGTAGGGATAGAATCATACCTCAACGCTTGATGTGTGCTTGTCGGATGAAGTGGACCACGAAATTGAAATTGTGCAGATTTGGGGGAAGATGTGTGTGCTGTGAACTTGTGCTAGTGAACTTGTTGTTTGGGTGAGGATGTGTGTGTTATGAAATTGTTGTGTGTTTGTCGGATGAAGTGGTGTTCTTGGGAGAGTTGGGGGATGAAAAAATAAGAAGTGGAACATACCTGGCGTTTAATGTGTGTTTTGGTCTTAAATCCCGAGCACCCTGGCGTTAGCCAGACGTTAGAGCTAAAAAGCACAGACCATCCTGCCGTTATCCAGGCATTAGGGGCTTATCACTCGGTCCCCCCTGGCGTTAGCCAGGCGTTAAGGGCTTATCGCCCGGTCCACCTGGCTTTAGCCAGGCGTTAGAGGCTTATCGCCAGGCCCCTCTGGCTTTATCCAGGCCTTCCGTCATGCTAGCACACTGCTCCTTAACCCCCGAATGCATTCCCAAGCTCGTTAGTACCTATAATTACAAGAACTACTTCTAGCTATGCTAAGATTTAACTAAGCATTGGGTTTCCCCCCAATAAGCGTCTTAGTTAATGTCGTGGCACGGCGATTACAACAAGTCAATAGGTTGCCTCCTATGAAACGCCTGATTTAACGCCGTGGCACGATGCAGAATCTCGCCTCATTCATCAGCGAGCACAACTTTGGTCTTCTCACGTTTTATGGTTCCGCCCCAATAGTGTTTGACTCTATGTCCATTCACTAAAAAATTTCTTTCACCATGTATAGCTCGCAACTCAAGTGCACCATATGGGATGACTCTCACTATCTCAAATGGGCCTGACCATCTCGATTTCAGCTTCCCAGGAAACAGTCTAAGCCTAGAATTGAATAGTAATACATGTTGGCCTGGCTCAAAATGACGTGGATTTATATGTTTGTCATGCCATCTCTTGCTCTTTTCTTTGTAAAGTTTGGCATTTTTGTATGAGTGCAACCTGAACTCATCCAACTGCAGCAATCTTCTCTCACTCGCGGCTTCAAGGTTCATGTTTAGCTTCTTGATGGCTCAATACGCCTTGTGTTCAAGATCTACAGGAAAATGACACGCCTTCCCATAGACCAAATTGTACTGTGATGCCCCAATTGGTGTTTTGTACGATGTTCTATATGCCCATAAGGCATCATCTAACTTAGCAGCCCAATCCTTCCTATTCACACTCACCGTTTTCTCTAGTATTTTCTTGATTTCTCTATTGGATACCTCTGCTTGGCCACTAGTTTGAGAGTGATATGTTGTTGTAACTCGATGACGGACCCCATATTTAGCTAACAGGTTATTCAAAAACCGACTGCAAAAATGGGTTCCTTCATCACTAATCAAGGCCCGTGGAGTACCAAATCTTGAGAATATATTCTTCTTCACAAACGCAGCGACAACCGTGGCGTCATTCGTCGGAAATGCAATTGCCTCCACCCATTTCGACACGTAGTCAACTGTCAGCAAAATGTATTTAATTCCCTTGGATGATGGGAATGGACCCATAAAGTCTATCCCCCATACATCAAAAATCTCTACCTCCAAGATATTATTCAAAGGCATCTCGTGCTTCCTTGTTATTGTTCCTGTTCTCTGGCACTAGTCACATTTTTTAACAAATGCATGGGCATCTTTGAATAGTGTTGGCCAAAAGAACCCAGATTGTAGCACTTTCGTTGTTGTTCGATCGCCACCATGATGGCCTCCATATGGTGATGCATGACAATCGTACAACACCCGTTCCACTTCTATATCAGGAATACATTTCCTCATTAACTGATCACCACATTCTTTTTCCAGGTAGGGCTCATCCCAGTAGTAAAATTTCACATCGCGTAAGAACCTCTTCCTTGCTTCAGATTCTATTTCCGGAGGAAGTACCCCATTCACCAGATAATTCACATAATCGGCATTACCACGAAGAAGGGTCTTGGGTTATAGCAAAAAGTTCCTCATCAGGAAAGACTTCTTTAATATCTCCACCCTCCTCAACATGATCATGATTTTTCAGCCTTGACAGATGGTCAGCTAATTGGTTATCAGTGCCCTTTCGGCCTCTTATTTCCACATCAAATTCCTGCAATAATAAAACCCAGCGCATCAATCTAGCTTTAGATTCTTTCTTTGTAAATAAGTACCTGATTGCTGCGTGATCTGTGTGGACAATAACTTTTGTACCCACCAAGTATGCCCGGAACTTTTCAAAGGCCCACACCACAAGTAACAGCTCCTTTTCAGTGGTGGTGTAGTTCTGCTGTGCATCATCGAGGGTCTTGCTTGCATAGTAGATGGAATAAAACACCTTGTCTTTCCTTTGGCCTAGCACTGCCCCAATTGCATGGTCACTTACATCACACATAAGTTCAAATGGTACTGACCAATCAGGTGCAACAATTATGGGAGCAGCTACCAATTTCATCTTGAGCTCCTCAAATGCCTTCAGGCAGGGTGCATCAAAATTGAACTTGACATCTTTTTCCAGCAACCTGCACAATGGAGTAGCAATTTTAGAAAAATCTTTAATAAAGCGCCTATAAAATCCTGCGTGTCCCAAGAAACTCCGGATGCCCTTCACTGAAATTGGTGGAGGTAGTTTTTCAACTGCCTCCACCTTTGCCTTATCAACTTCGATGCCGCTTTTAGATACTCTATGACCCAAAACGATACCTTCCTTCACCATAAAGTGACACTTCTCCCAATTTAACACCAGATTCGTTTCTTCACAATGGGCCAACACCATGCTCATATTTTTCAAACAATCATCATAGGATGACCCAAAGACTGAGAAGTCGTCAATGAATACCTCTACGAATTTTTCCACCATGTCAGTGAAAATAGCCATCATGCATCTCTGGAAGGTGGCTGGTGCATTACAAAGACCAAATGGCATTCGCTTGAAGGCGAATGTGCCATAAGGGCAAGTAAACGTGGTCTTCTCCTGATCCTCTGGGCATATGACAATTTGATTGTAACCTGAATACCCATCCAGAAAGTAATAATATTCATGCCCTGCTAATCTGTCCAGCATTTGATCAATGAATGGGAGTGGGAAGTGATCCTTGCGGGTTGCTTTGTTGAGCCTTCGATAATCAATGCAAACTCTCCAACCCGTATCAGTGCGGGTGGGAATCAGCTCATTCTTATCATTCTCAATCACGGTTATCCCTCCCTTTTTGGGCACACATGGGCTCACCCATTTGCTGTCAGAAATAGGAAAAATGATACCTGCATCTAGAAATTTTATTGCCTCCTTCTTCACCACTTCTTTCATGATGGGATTTAGCCTTCTTTGCTGCGCAACACTCGGGCGATGTCCATCTTCCAAAAAGATTTTATGCATGCAAAATGATGGGCTGATTCCTTTAAAATCTGCAATTGTCCACCCAATCGCCTTTTTGTGCTCACGAAGTATCCTAAGCAATTTCTGTTCTTGTGTATCGGTTAGGCTGGATGAGATGATCACGGGCAATGTTTCAGAGTTCCCCAAATAAGCATGGCGTAAATGTGCTGGAAGAGGTTTGAGTTCCAGCTTTGGAGCTTCTTCAATAGATGGATTATGAGGGATTAGAGTAACAGGCTTGTTCAACTCTTAAAATTTTCCTAGCCCGTGGAGGTAACTGCAAGATACTTCAAAAGCTTTCTCAATGTCTCCCCTTGTTTCATCCCCACAGTCTTCTTCATCCCCAATTAACACTTGCTCAAGAGGGTCAACAGGACTCATGTATGGAACCATTGACTCAGATTTGCTTTCCCTTACAGTAATCATGCATAGCTCTTCATAGTGGACAGGTAACTTGAGTGCCTTATAAACATTAAACACCTCCACTCGATCACCAACTCGCATTGTCATCTTTCCTTCACACACATCGATGATAGCTCGGCCCGTAGCTAGGAATGGACGCCCCAAAATAAATGGGACTTCCTGATCAGGCTCATAGTCCAAGATAATGAAATCAGCTGGGAATATGAAGGAACCCACCTGAACCAGCACATCTTCAATTACTCCCTCAGGATGAGCAAGGGAGCGATCAACCAATTGTAAAATCACTGTTGTTGGGCGTGGTTCACCCAAACCCAATTGCTTGAACACAAATAGCGACATCAGATTAATACTTGCCCCAAGATCGCACAAAGCTCGCCCGACTGCATGCTTACCAATTGAGATTTGGATAGTAAAACTACCCGGATCTTTTAATTTCTGAGGTAGCTTGCTTTGAATTCTTGAGCTAACTTCCTCCGTAAGTGCCACGGTTTCGAACTCAGTCAACCTCCGTTTATTTGCCACAATGTCCTTTATGTATTTAGCATATTTGGGCACCTCCTGCAAAATGTCTACCAGTGGAATATTGATTTGTACCTGCTTCAAAAGGTCAAGAAACTTTTTGTATGCGGCATTATCTTTCACCTTTTGCAACCTTTGAGGGAATGGATGGGGTGGCCTCACAACAATTGGTGGGGGCTGCTCTGACACCACCTCCTTTGCTGGCTTATCTGATTCTTTCGGGTTGTCTGATGTTGATTCAATAGTGATTGGTTCCTCATCAAAAGTTTCCTGCTTCCTCTTCTTGGACTGAACTTCTTCCAATTCCTTCCCATTCCTCAATGATATAGCATTAGCAGATGCTGTAGGATTATCTTCAGTGTCACTTGGAAGAGCCCCCGTTGGTCGGGTATTTTGAGAACTGGCGAGCTGCCCCACTTGACGTTCTAGGTTTATCATCGCTACAGTCTGGGATTGGTGGTCAGCCATTATTTTATGATTGAAAGCAAGTTGGTCATTCATCATTCTCTTCATAATTTCCTCAAGGCTTGCTGATGGTTCAGCCTGCGGTGGTTTGTACTGCTGTTGAGGTGCTGGATGCCTGTAGTTATGCTGAGTGCTCTGATTTCCACCCCAAGAGAAGTTTGGGTAGTTTCTCCAGTTGGGGTTATAAGTGTTTCCATATTGATTTTCTTGTCCCCTACTCGTGTTACCCATAAAACAGACAGACTCTGGATTAACTGGGCATAAATCACTCGAATGACCCTCTCCACAGACTTTACAAAATACCTGAATCTGTTGCACTGGTTGAGCCTGCTGCACTGGTTGAGATTGTTGCTTGTTAATGATCAGGTTTATCTCATTGACTTGGTTAGTCAATGTAAAAATCTGGGCTGACAATACTGAAACCACATCTAGTTCAAGAACCCCTGGTGACTTTTGAACCACATTTCTCCCCATCTCACCTTGCCAGTATGGATTTCTTTTGGAGAATTTATTCAGCAGTTGATGCGTGGCTAGAATTCATTTTTAAGCATTATATACCTTGCATTTTATGTGCTTTAATGATAAAAATACACGTCGTATGTGCCTAATGGGGTTTATTTTATGTGTAGGTGAATTGGAAACGGAAGCCGAGCTAAATGGGAGCATAAACGTCGAAAATACGCTCAAGAGTCGAAAAGGAGTGACCCGGGACTACCCTGGCGTTAGCCAGGCCTTAGCCTGCTAAAGCCAACCCTAAACTGGCGTTAGCCAGGCCTTAGCCTGCTAACGCCAGCCCTGCCCTGGCGTTAGCCAGGCCTTAG
>ML363430.1:482-53441 GCA_005239505.1 Nicotiana paniculata | reverse complement strand
ATAATAGTCGACTGCGCTCACTGGGGGTGTACAGACTCCTGGAGGGGCTCCTTCAGCCCAAACACTATATTGTTGCGGCGTGTAGCCCGATCCAATATATATTATTGAGGCGTGCAGCCCGATCCATATATAATGTATATTGTTGCGACGTGCAGCCCGATCCACATATATAATGTATATATTGCTACGGCGTGCAGCCCCATCCACATATAATAATATATATATTGATGCGGTGTGCAGCCCGATCCACATATAATATATATATTGATGCGGCGTGCATCCCAATCCATAAATATCCTCTCATACTCGGCCCTCAGCCTCATTACATATATACCCATAATTGACCTCATACTTACATACTCGGCTCTCGGCCTCACTACATATATACTCATAATTGCCCTCATATACTCGGCGCTCGGCCTAACACATATGTATTTCTATGGCGTGCAGCCCGATCCGTAGCCATCCTCACATACTCGGCTCTCGGCCTGACTCGGCCCCCCTCACAAGCCACTTGGGCAATTCATCGCAACTCACGGGTCTCAGCCCAAAATACTTTTCAGAGTTTTCAAAGCAGTGTGATAACAGTGAAAATAACAACAAATCGAAAACATGACTGAGTTCACAATTGTTCTATTAGGATAGTGTAAGAATAGTGTAAAAGTACCTCTGAGGGTCTAAACAGGTCGGCACAAGGCCCCAAACATGGCTCACATCCCATAAACAAGTATAAATTTATAAAATACAAGATATCATAAGGTTTCAAATGGAATATGCGGCTTAATAGTCGCTACGGGACGGACCAAGTCACAATACGTATCGATACACACCCCCACACACATCACCTAGCATGTGTGTCACCTTATTGACCACAACAATATCAAATACCGGGGTGTCATACCCTCAGGTTTAGAGTTACAATCGTTACTTACCTCAAAACCGCCCAAAAACTATTATGCGGTGCTCTTTCCCCTCGAATTGTCTCCGAAATGCTCTGAGCCTATCACAATCAGATCAATAACATCAAAATATGCTAGGGAGACAAACCCTCAAAAACTATCAAAACTAGGCACAATTCCCGAAATTTGCCAAATTCGGCCCCCAGGTCCACATCTCGGAATCCGGTAAAAATTACATCACAAGAATCCTTATCCTTTCACGAGTCCGTACATACCAAGAACATCAAAATCGGACTACAATTACCCACTCAAATCACCAAAAGAATGTTCAAATTCTTCCTCCCATTTGTTTCCAAATTTTCTACTTAATTCCTCAAATTGCATGATGAAAATCAGGACAAATTCATGAAATTTAACCAAAAATGATTGAAGAACACTTACCACAAGAATCCCACTAAAAATCTCGTCCAAAATCTCCTTCACCCGAGCTCAAAAATGACAAAATGAGTTATGGACAAGAACCCCCGAAATTAGAACTTAAATTGTTTGCCCATACTTTTACTCTATGCGATCTCGGAAGAAGGCACACGATTGTGAAGAACAAAATGCTTCCCAACCAAACTAACCCTATGCGATCACCGAAACACCTATGCGATCGCGAAGAACCACCTCTCACAACTATGCAATCGCGACCAGCTATATGCGATCGCGTAGAGCAAATTCCAGCACCACACTGCCACTCCAATTCTACTATGCGAACGCAACCATCACCATGCGAACGCAGTGACCAAGACTGCTCACACTACGCGATCGCACTCCTACATACGCAATCGAAATTCACAAAATCCACCTAGCCTCAACTTACTCTACGCGATCGCGGATGAATTCACGCGATCGCAATGAACAATCACTGCTGCTACAACACCAGAAAAACCAGCAATCTCCCAAAGACCAAAAATGTCTGTTTGAGCATCCGAAATACACCCTAGGCCCTCGGGACCTCAACCAAACCTACCAACATATCCCATAACATCATTCAAACTTATTTGAGCCTTTGAAACACCAAAAACAATGTAAAAACACCAAAATCACATCAAATTCAAGCCCATGAACTTTGAAATTTCTAAATTTCGCCAAAGATGCTGAAACCATCAAAACACATCTGATTGACCTGAAAATTTGCACACATATCCAAAATGTCATTATGAACCTGATCCAACTGTCGTAATTCCATTCCGACCCTGATAGCCTATTTTCCCCTGCCGACCGGAAATCGCCAAAAACTAACTTTCGCCAATTCAAGCCTAATTCTACACCGGACATCCAAACTTCATTCTTAACACACTCCTAAGTCCCAAATCACCCAACGAAGCTATCTGAACCATAGAATACTCAATCCGAGGTCGTTTACCAATAAGTCAACTTTCGATTGACTTTTTCCACTATTGAACCAAGATAAGAGACTAAGTATCTCATTTCTCTCCAAAAATTGCTCTGATCCCGAGCCAAAAAGTCCTACACAATGTAATGAAGCCGAACTATATATAATGAAGTAGAAACGGGGGGAACGGGGCTAAACTCTCGGAATGACCAACCGGGTCGTTACATCCTCCCCCGCTTAAACATACATTCGTCCTCGAACGTGCCAAGGGTTGTTCTCCAACACCATCGAACTGCCATGTAGCCTACCATGCACATACTCGGGAGTGATCCCACGTCACCCTATCCCATATAGGTCCAATAGCACAACATAGTTGAAATTTCTAAATCCAACCTGACCCATAAACCTTAGAACCAAATTTCCACTTTTGAAGTAATATACAAGATCAAAATTCCACAACTATAAGCTGAACAGGTTTGAACTTGATAGATTAAGCCATATATGCACCCCAGACGAAATCACATAATACACCGCATGACTGAAACACTCATAGCGATAACTCTTAACCATAATAACTTCTCAGAACAACTCAATACTGGTACATAACCTCTTAACGATAAATGCCTCGCTCTAACACTTTCATATACTGCCGATGATGAAAGAAACACATAGAAACTAACAAACATTCGTCCGATCAGTCAGACATGAAGCTCCCCCTTCCCAGACAGGAAATATAGCAGATTTCTAAGCCGACTCCCGATAATTATCCTTCCAACTATGCTGTAGACACTTCTGACAATATTCATTATAGGTCCAATGACCTTTTCTCATCCAACACAACCACTCTGATAACATGACCCATCGATAAAATTCGAAGCCATAACCTGTGCAACTCGTGCATTCAATAGCAACATCCCAAAGTAATCAAATTATATGAAAGATTCACACGGGAGGATTATCCCGCCATTAACAATTACCATCACAAAATCATGCTAAAAGCCTGGTACACATCACAAAAATAGATACACACGAATCCAATACCAAAGGTCATACCCCTACATAACCTCCGCTACACTGCGCGATCTCATCCAAACGCTTGTCCACATGAAATACTACAAGCCACCTTGCCCAAAATCAATAACCGTTCGAAATTCGACTTCAAGTACTCAAAGTGCATTGCCATAACCATGGGGAAATCGGACGATACCATGCCATGCGAATCAGAAAGTTCCTAATCAATACGCCTCAATATCGTAATACCCAAATACTTACCTTACTCAGATCCCGCTATAAAGCCCAAATAAACCCGCACCATAAGTGCATATAAATAACAATCACCACACCTCTCAACACCAAAGGGTAGCTCGTACATAACCCCAGAACATGAATAACCTTAATCACAATCAAATTGTACATTCCTCAAAAATAGAAATTCGGAGTTAGTAATTTCGACTCGGTGCAAAACACACACTCATACGGGCCTACCAATAACCCTGAATCAACTCTAGTCACCCACAACAGATAGATAAATTACCAAAAAATTCACAATGACTGAATCATGGTACATACTAACATCCGACTAGCTTTACTCGCATCTTCACAGTTCACTACCATAAAATAACCTGTTTATGAGAACTCTCAGTCTCAAAGTCCATGAAGCGCACGAATTACTATATATGATCTCAATTCCACCGCTCGAATACATAGCACAACCCTACTACTCAATCATTCAATAGAACCCATTTACCCAATAGAGTGCATTACGACCTGTATCGAAGAATTTCCATTACTCGATTCATTCCCAGACTCCACCTCTGCACGTCATAACTGATCCACCAATATACCTCGAACTGAAACCAATACAGCACATAATTGTGCAATCAACTTATCATTAACAGACTCCCCCACTTGGCTCAAAGCCAACGATCAAGACAAACAATAACTCACAATGCCCATAATACACAACTCGTCTAACAACTCAAGTCACCTACAAATCTCGCATTCACCATTGTAATAGTCATGCCAACTTTCACAAGCGATCTAAACTCAATTACAACATATATCATTTACTGGTAGAAGAGAACTTACTACTGAACAACATAAGGATCACACACCCCAGGACAACCTGCAGGAGATACCCCTGCCGGCTTAGCCTCAAACTGATATCTCTCTCTACACTTCCAAAGATCATAACTATCACGCAATCACTACACCCTTCTGCATCTAAACACAAACAACGCCTACCCTCGAGTCATCACAATATGCAGTATAAGAACCTGAAGTTGATGGCAGAACTAACACTTCAAAAATTTTGCATACAATCTCTTCTCCCTCAAGGTCTGAAGCACAACTCTCAAATGTTTCTCATGATCCTCCCGAGATTGGGAATTCACCAAGATATCGTCAATAAACACGATGACAAAAGAATCCAGATAAGATCAGAATACACGGTGCATCAAGTGCATAAAGGTTGCTGGGGCATTGGTCAGCCCGAATGGTATAACTAGAAACTCATAATGACCATATCTAGTCCTGAAAGTAGTCTTCGGAAGGTCTGGCCCCCGAATCTTCAACTGATGATAGCCGGAACGCAAGTCAATCTTGGAAAATACCCTGGCACCCCGCAACTGATCACACAAGTCATCTATACGAGGCAAGGGATACTGATTCTTCACCGTAACCCTGTTCAGCTGCCGCTAATCAATATACATGCGCATAGAACCATCCTTCTTATTCACAAACAACACCGGTGCACCCCAAGGTGACACACTAGGCCGAATGAACCCATTATCTAGGAGTTCCTGAAGCTGCTCCTTTAATTCCTTTAGCTCACCTGGTTCCATACGATAAGGTGGAATAGAAATAGGTTGAGTGCCTGGTACCAGGTCAATACCAAAATCACTGTCCCTGTTAGGTGGCATGCCTGGCAGGTCTGCAGGAAACACGTCCGCAAAGTCACGGACCACAAGAACTGAATCAATAGCGGGAGTCTTACCACTTACATCCCTCACAAAATCCAGGTACGATAAACACCCCTTCTCAACCATACGTTGAGCCTTCAGGTAGGAAATCACCCTGCTAGGCACATACTCAGAATAACCTCTCCACTCAACCTTCGGAAATCCTGGCATAGCTAGGGTCACGATCTTAGCGTGACAATCAAGAACAGCATGACACAGATAAAACCAATACATGCCCAATATCACATCAAAATTGACCATGTTGTGTGACAGTAGGTCCACTCGGGTCTCCAGATCCCCAATAGATATCACACACGACCGATACACACAGTCCACAATAATAGTATCGCCCACCGGAGTCGACACATGAACAGATGTAATTGAAGGCTCACAAGGCATATCCAGAAAATAGGCAAAATGTGATGAAACATAGGAATATGCTACCCCTGGCTACGCGTATACGCCAGGATTACATCAATGAATACAATAACAAATGAGTGTTGATACGGCTAGAATACACCATTAATCAAATACAAGAACTCTATTGGGGAAATGATTGGCCCAAAAGACATCACCAGGAACTCATAACTCAACAGAAAGATCTGCTTCGCTCCAGAACTAAACAACATGAGAAGTCTTCTAATACACTCACAACTCGAAGCCATATACCAAATCGAGACAGAAATCAAACACTCAATAGTTCTTGCCACATTCCCAGCCACTCCTTTTGTCACAAATCATAGTCTGAAAACATCTAACCATCAAATCACACTCACCACATATGCATCCAGCCACAAAGTCCCGTCAATAAGGACATCAACGGACATATAAGTCCCCAAATACATGTGCTCACACAACGAAGTCTCAGCACTCAAGCCACAAAATGAATCCGGCCTCAAGTCCTCCAGACTGGCCCATTACCGACACGACAAAATCACATCTCATCCATGGAAGTCACAAGTCGTCGATGTACAGCTGATACCAAACGCTCTCGTGCGCGTTCGAATACATGGAAGAAATTCGAGAGTTACGCTCTTGGCTGAATAAAATGGATTCGCACGACAAGAATTAAATAATATGGGATTTTCCTAAGGGTTCTGCAGCCTCTCGAAGATAAGTACAGACATCTCTGTACCGATCCACAAGACTCTACTAAACCTGCTCATGACTGTTGACTCCTATGTAACCTAGCGCTCTGATACCAACTTGTCACGACCCCAAACCACAACTGGCCGTGATGGCGCCTATCGTGATACTAGGCTAGCCAATTTACTGAAAATAATGAAATGATTTCTCCATTTAATACATCAAATATCCGAATTTTTGTAATAATTTTGTTTCTTAAGCATTTCAAAAACAATAAAAATGATGAGAACATTTAAGTACAGTCCCAACATCCGGAGTCAACCGTCATGAGCATCTAGATGATACAGTCCAATACAAATCCTCTACTACAACAAGTCTGGGAAGTAAAGTAAAAATGATAGAGTAGGAAGGAGAAAGAGTAGGCTGCGGACGCCAAGCAGCTACCTCACAATCTCCGAACAATGCTCCAAATGGGGTAGCTCAATTATCATTCTGTCCCGGTACCTGAATCTGCACACAAGGTGCAGGGAGTAACGTGAGTACGCCAACTTAGTAAGTAACCAAAGTATCTAAAAACATGAGTGTGGTGACGAGCATTTATAAATCATGTAAATCCATATAATAAGTGACTGTGGAAATAAGTAAATCAATTCAGGAATTTACATTTCCGAGTATTTCATAAAACTCCAGTTTCCATTTAAAAATCTCATATAAAAACATTTATCATTAGAGGCTCAGTGTAAAGAAGAGTGAAAAATAGTAGTTTCATAAAATATAAGCCCCTCGGGCAAAGTATCACTCACAATAAAGCCTCTCGGGCAAGCCTCTCAGTCACTCGTGACTCTACTCTCATGAGTCAATGCTCACACTCAGCACTCTCACTCATCAGGTACCATATAACAACTGTTGTGGCGTACAGCCCACTCCCATACGTCTATATATATATATGTATATATTGTTGCGGAACGCAGCCCGATCCATATATAATGTATATTGTTGCGGCGTGCAGCCGATCCATATAATAGTCGATTGCACTCACTGGGGGTGTAAGACTCCTGGAGGGGCTCCTTCAGCCCAAGCGCTATATTGTTGCGGCGTGCATCCCGATCCAATATATATATTGTTGCGGCATGTAGCCCGATCCATATATAATGTATATTGTTGCAGCGTGCAGCCCGATCCACATATATAAAGTATATATTGTTGTGGCGTGTAGCTCGATCCACATATAATAATATATATATTGTTGCGGCGAGCAGCCCGATCCACATATAATATGTATATTGTTGTGGCGTGCAGCCCGATCCATAACTATCCTCTCATACTCGGCCCTCAGCCTCATTACATATATACACATAACTGCCCTCATACTCACATACTCGTCTCTCGGCCTCACTACATATATACTCATAAATTCCTTCATATACTCGGCGCTCGGCCTAACACATATATATTGATGCGGTGTGCATCCCAATCCATAGCCATACTCACATACTCGGCTCTCGGCCTGACTCGGTCCCCCTTAAAAGCCACTTGGGCAATTCATCTCAGCTCACGGGTCTCAGTCCAAAATTCTTTTCAGAGTTTTCAGCAGTGTGATAACATTGAAAATAACAACAAGTCGAAAACATGACTAAGTTCACAATTGTTCTATCAGGATAGTGTAAGAATAGTGTAAAAGTACCTCTGAGGGTCTAAACAGGTCGGCATAAGGCCCCAAACATGGGTCACATCCCATAAACAAGTATAAATTTCTAAAATACAGGATATCATAAGGTTTCAAATCGAATACGCGGCTTAATAGTCGCTACGGGACTGACCAAGTCACAATCTCTATCGGTGCACGCCCCCACGCTCGTCACCTAGAATGTGCGTCCCCTTATTTACCACAAAAATATCAAATACCGGGGTGTCATACCCTCAATAAAAATATTCTAGGGAGACGAACCCCAATCGAAAACTATTAAAACTAGGCACAATTCCCGAAATTTGCCAAATCCGGCCCCCAGGGAACGTCTCGGAATCTGATAAAAATTACAACACAAGAATCTGTATCCTCCCACAAGTCCGTACATACCAAGAACATCAAAATGGGACTATAATTGCGCACTCAAATCACCAAAAGAATTTCCAAATTCTTCCTCCCATTTTTTTCCAAATTTTCTACTCAATTCCTCAAATTTCATGGTGAAAATCAAGACAAATTCATGAAATTGAACCAAAAATGATTGAAGAACACTTACCACAAGAATCCCACTGAAAATCTCGTCCAAAATCTCCTTCACCCAAGCTCTCAAATGAAAAAATGAGTTATGCCCAAGAACCCCCGAAATTAGAACTTAAACTGTCTGCCCAGAATTTTACTCTATGCGATCGCGGAAGAAGGCACGCGATCGCGAAGAACAAAATGCTGCCCAACCAAACTAACCCTATGCAATCGCAGAAACACCTATGCGATCGCGAAGAACCACCTCTCACAACTATGCGATCGCGACCAGCTCTATGCGATAGCATAGAGCAAATTCCAGCACCACACTGCCACTCCAATTCTAATATGTGAACGCAACCATCACCATATGAACGCAGTGACCAAGACTTCTCACACTACGCGATCGCACTCCTACATACGCAATCGCAATTCACAAAATTCACCTGGCCTCAACTTACTCTACGCGATCGCGGATGAACTCACGCGATCGCAATGAACAATCACTGCTGCTAAAACACCAGAAAAACCAACAATTTCCCAAAGACCAAGAATGTCTGTTTAAGTCAAGTTTCACACCATTCGAGTAATCTTTTCACACCTATTCCCACTGGGATTTGACCCCAACCTAGTTGCGTTATTATATTTGGCATCGACCTCCTTACACCATTTATTTAGGTGTAATTTGAGTGTATCACCATCATCACGTATTGGTGTGACAATCAAGAATAGAATAATGGGGCGACAACCAGTCCATGCCTAAAATAATATCAAAGTCTACCATATTGAGCAATAATAAATCAGCTCTGTTCTCAAAACCATTGATAACAACCAAGCACGACCTATACACATGGTCAACAATAATATAATCTCTATCGGGTGTAGACATATAGACAGGAGAACTCAAAGAATCACGGGATACGCCTAAATACGAGCAAAATAAGATGACACTTAGGAATAAATGGAGCCTGGATCAAATAAGAATGATGCATCTCTATGACAGACCGAAAAAATACTTATGATGACAAAGTCGGATACTACCTCTGTCCTAGTAGGAAGGGAATAATATCTGGCTTGGCCTCCCCCTCTAAGGCGACCTCTACCTCTAGCTGACTGTGCATGTGGGGTGGTAACTAGTTCGGCAACCATGGACTGAGAAGCCTCAGGACCTGGTAGAATACACAGAGCCTGGATAGCCTATGGAGGTGCGCCCCTCACTAGTTTACGGCAATCCCTCACCACATGACGAGTGTCCCCGCACTCAAAACAAGCTCCCAGAGGACGTGACTGTTGTGACTGGCCCGGGCCTGATCGGATGAACTACCCGCTGAAAACACCCCGTTCAGGAGGTGCGCTAGACACTGGCGGTGCATAATAGGGAGCCTGGGGCCTAGGAGTGGCCGGAGCACCTCTAGCAGTTGAAGTGTTGAATGAATAGGGCGACTCGCATAGCTCTTACCATGACGAGTTGCATATGGGGCACGACTACCACTATATGTGCCAGACTATCGAGACCTAAGGCCTATCTCTCCTCTCCCTCTCCCTCTCGAATATGAATACCCTCCAATCTCATAGAAATCCCCATTACATGCCGGTATACAATGTCCATCTCCAACTCTCGGGCCATGCTAAATCTAATACTGGAGTTGATCCCCTCAATATATCAACGAACCTACTCTCAAACAGTAGCAACCAAGGTTGGTTGATGCCTAGACAAATCACTAAATTGGACCACATACTTTGACACGGTCATAGAATCCTGATGCAACTACTCAAAATCTACACGCCACGCATCTTTTGAGACTCTAAGGAACATACTCCCTCAAGAACATATCCGAGAACTGAGTCCAACTGAGTGAAGTTGCCTCAGTCGGACTGTCTAACTCATATGCTCTCTATCACTGATAGGTCGCTCCTTTAAGTTGGAACGTAGTGAAAGAAACCCCACTAGACTCTGCGACACTCATAGTACAGAGGATACGGTAGGCACTCCTCAAGAAAACTCTGGTCATCCTCTGACACCAAGCCACTGAAAGTAGGAGGGTGGTACTTCTTGTACCTCTCGATCCTGAGCTGCTCCACCTTAGAAATTGCTGCCCTAACCTCTGGCTCAACTGGGGCTACCGGCTGCATTGGTATGGCTCTAGAATCTGGTCGACTTGGACCTGCTACTTTGGGGTACGTGCGGCGAGAGTTTATGCTCCTCCCCCGGCCTGAAATCTGGCAGGAGCAAGTGGGATCAACCCTACTTGAGCTAAAGTGTTGAACATGCTCAAAACCTGGGCGAGGGACTCCTGAAGAGCTGGTAATGTAACAGGTGTCTCAGGTGCCTGCGCTCAAACTGGAGCTACTGGTGGCTCCTCCGTAACAGCTCGTGCGGGTGCTCTGGCTGCACCACATAGACGTCTTCAGCCTCTACCCCCGGCCCCGGCCTCTCGGGCCTCAAGCAGGAGGCCTAGGTGTCTGGTCATCTGATCCGATTGTACGTGTCCTCACCATCTGTGAGAGAATAGAAAGACAGAAATTTAGAGTCCAAAGTCAAAATCTCACACGATAAGGAATCAATGAAGTGAATTTTTTCCTAACAGCTCCATAGCCTCCCGAAGATAAGTATAGACGTCTCTGTACTGATCCACGAGACTCTACTAAACCTGCTCGTGGCTCATAACACCTATGAACCTAGAGCTTTGATACCAACTTATCAAGACCCCAATTTCCCTCTGTAGGATGTCGTGATGGCACCTATTTTTCAAGACTAGGTAAGCCTAACAATTATGCGGAATAATGGAATATAAAACTAAAACTCAAATCTCCATATATAACATGAATAAAACTTTGATTCGAAATAGTTACAACTCCCAAAACTCGTTAGAAATAAGTCACAGGCTTCTAAGAGAAATTCTAAGATTCTCTATACATAAGAGTCTAAGGAAAATAAGGAAAACCAGCATAGTAGGTTAGAGGGGGACTTCGAGGAGTGCGAACATTGGCAGATAAACTTAGAAGTCTCCACATGCTCACTGACTCACTAATATAGGGTCTGGTAAGAGGTACATGGATCGGCAAAAAAAGATGTGCAGAAGAGTAGCATGAGTACACTACAACAGTGCCTAGTAAGTGACAAGCCTAACCTCAGTAGTGTAGTGACGAGTTCAGGTCAGATCCCTACTGGAAATAAAACGAAATGTCACGACCCAAACCGATGGGACGCGACAGGTGCCCGAGTCCTACCTGTCAAACACCCCTAAGTATGCATTTAAGATATAAACCTGAATAATATCTGCTGAGTTACAAAAATAATGTACATGAAGGAAATCTGCCCAAAAAGGCATAAATACATATACGTGACACATACGTAGGGCGAGCCGACAAGGCTACTATAAACAACTATACATCTCAAAACTGGAAGCTGGCAAGGCCACATACTACCCAACTAGATATACTGTCTACAGGCCTCTAATAGAAATATAGTTTTACAAAGACGGGACTAAGTCACGTCATACCCACATATATAAATATACAAACATATCATACCAAAATCAAAAGCAGCTACAGATCAAATGGAGCACTCCAACTCTCGCTGATCAAGGATCCTGAGAAGGGGGACTGTCAGTTTCCCTACCTACACCGGCGGGCATGAAACGCAGACCCCGTGCAATAGGGAGTCAGTACAAAAAATGTACTGAGTATGTAAGGCACGAGAATCAGTACGTAAATGACATATGTGAAACATGGAATAAAGAAATCGTCTGAAAATTTAAATAACTTTATAAATTCTGAAATATATATAATGTCATGCACGTGCATATAAATGTCGTGTCATGCATAGGTATGGATGTACATAATATCATCATTGCACTGAGGGCATCCCATCATCGTCTCGGCCACTGTGGGCAACATCATCAACATATACCAGCTGATCAGGTGGTGGTGCGTATATAACGCCGTAACCTTTTCCCATATCCCATATGCATATATTTACATATATACGCGTATATAACGCCATCTGGTCATGGGTCAATGCACATGTATAAATGAGTGCAATGCATGAAAAATACGTAATAATATAAATATTCCTTCCGGATAAATTTTTTCAACTGTGTATTATTCTGAGACCCATGAACAGAAGATAACAATAATTCACATGGGGAATCAAAAATATAGATACCCCTAGTATTTCTATGAGTAGAGTAATTTATGGAAACTGTACGGTTACTCGTTTCTTCTGTATAATTTTAATCATGCCAAAAAAAAAGAAGGGATGGCCTTAACATACCTGGAGTAGGGAAATTTATTTCCAACTCAAGAAGTTATCTTCTGTGAATCAATAACTTAACCATAAAAAGGCATTATTTGTTAATAGAAGGATCATTCCATAGGAGAAGACCAAGTGCCTCCATGATTTCAATAAAACAGAACTTAGAATTTTGTAGCTTGCTAAACATAGTGATGGTAACCTAGCTAATTATTAGGCTTCTATTGCTTTCAAGTAAAAGGCCTAGTGCAAGACATGCTCACTTAAAGGCTTCACATTTAGAGAGACTAGTTTTAGTTTTCTAATTTGACAATCAAGGTGCTGTAATGTGAATCTATGACAGAGTTGGTGTTGGCTAACGTTTTTGATGAAGTCTTTCAAAATATGAAGTGTCTTTTAGTTGTTAGTTAGGTGCCACCTAATCTAAAAATGACCATGAGTAATTTTTTTAATATGTGGCTTGCTGCCACGTTTATTTTTGGGAGGTTAATTATATTTTATGATTTTATTAATTAATTAGGTAATGTCCCGTTACCCGGTAATTAACCAATTACCCGCATAATTAAGAATTATCTCAAATTACCTAAAAATACTACTTATTTTTAATATACTTTATACATTATACTATCACGACCATATGTTACCTTGTATGGTACTAGTCCATTAATATCGGGTATTATAGCTTGACCCGTATTTTCTCCAAATCGGTCACCTTCAACGAAACTCGTTTTCTTTAATTTGTGTACTCTTTATCCTTCATGACACTTACGTATCGCTTGTTATAAATAGTATAAATACGTTAACCTCAAGAAAATCTCATCCCCGAGTCTACGTCGATTAATTGAAGACGAAACTTTAACGTACGAAAATGCGAGATGTAACATCCTTCCCCCCTTAGAAACATTCGTCCTCGAATGTTTAACTCTCCAGAATCTATATAACATTGGTAGAGTTTCCTTTGTAACAATGCTACTACAACTCTTCCTGTAGAAACCCAATAATTTAATGCCACATAGGAACACAATCATTAATAACAACGATGGCCTCTCACGACCAATAACAATAGCTAACACAAGAATTTGTACACGTACCTTGAGGTTATGACATCTCAGTCAGACCTTTCTCTGTAGGAGGAAATAAATTGGGATATCTAGACTTCATGTCTTATTCGGCCTCCCAAGTCATTTCTTCCACATTGTTGTTTCTCCAAATTACTTTCACGGAGGCTACCCCCTTATTCTGTAGCTTGCGGATTTGTCGATCTAAAACAGCAACCGAAATTTCCTCGTATGACAAGTCCTTTTTAATATGTACATCATCTGTGGGCACCACTCAGGTAGGATCGCCAATGCACTTCCGTAACATAGATACGTGAAAAACCAGATGGACAGACTCCAACTCTGAGGGAAATTCTAACTCATAAGCTACTTGGCCCACTCTTCGAATGATCCTATAAGGCCCAATATACCGTGGGATAAGTTTTCCTTTCTTGCCAAACCTCATCAAACCTTTCATAGGTGAAACCTTTAAGAATACCCAATCATCAACCCCGAATTCTAAATCTCGTCGCCGCACGTCAGAATATGACTTCTGACGACTCTGAGCTGTCAATAGTCGATCCCGGATAAGCTTCACTTTTTTTATGGCTTGCTGAACCAGGTATGGCCCATGTAACCTAGATTCTCCAACATCAAACCACCCAATAGGTGACCTAAACTTTCGTCTGTAGAGAGCTTCGTATGGAGCCATCTGAATACTGGAATGATAGCTATTATTATATGCGAACTCAATAAGCGGCAGATGATCATCCCAGCTACCTTTGAAGTCTATCACACAAGCTCGTAACTTATCCTCAAGTATTTGAATAGTACGCTCAGCATGTCCGTCTGTCTGGGGATGAAATGATGTACTAAGACTTACTTGAGTCCCCAATCCCTTTTGGAAGGACCTCCAGAAGTCAGCTATAAATTGAGCTCCTCTATCTGAGATAATAGATACAGGGACACCATGCAGTCGTACTATCTTCTTAATATAAAGCTTTGTATAATCCTCTGAGAAATATGTAGTCCTAACGGGAAGAAAATGGGCTGACTTTGTAAGCCTATCAACGATCACCCATATCGAATCAAACTTACGCTGGGTACGAGTTAAGCCTACGATGAAATCCATATTGATTACTTCCCACTTCCAAGTCGGAATTTCCATAGCCTGCAATAACCCACCGGGTTTCTAATGCTCAATCTTAACCTCCTAACAGTTAGGACACTGAGCAACAAACTCCGCTATATCCTTTTTCATTCCGACCCACAAATAAACTTCCCTGATATCATGGTACATCTTTGTTGCTCCTGGATGGACCGAATAACGAGAATGGTGAGTTTCTCCCATAACCTGCCGACGCAGCCCTGCAACATTAAGGACACATAATCGCCCTTGATATCTGAGGACCCCATTTTCTGTAATTTCAAACGGTGTATTCTCCTTCTGAAGGTTGGTATCCCTATAATGAACTAACATAGGATCCTCATACTGGAGTTCCTTTACTTCAGTTACTAAAGATGATGTTGTCGTATCCCGAATAGTAACTCCCATAACACCTGAGTCCAGTAACCGAACTCCAAGATTAGCTAGTTGATGAACCTCATGGGCTATTCCCTTCTTTTCTGGCTTTAAATACGACAGGCTACGATCTACGGCTAAGGGTATCGGCTACTACATTCGCCTTTCCCGGATGGTATAAAATATCAACATCATAGTCTTTAATTAGCTCCAACCATCTCCTTTGACATAAATTAATTCCTTTTTCTTGAAGATATACTGGAGGCTCTTATGATCCGTATAGATGTCAACATGAATGCCATACAAGTAGTTCCTCCACATCTTTAGTGCATGAATCACTGCGGCTAACTCTAAATCGTGGGTCGGGTACTTCTTCTCATGATTTCTTAGTTGTCTAGAAGCATAAGCCACAACCTTACCATGCTGCATCAACACACAACCCAATCCAATGCTAGAAGTGTCACAATAGATAACGTAACCATCGGTCCCTTCTGGAAGCGTTAGAACCGGTGCTGACGTTAATTTGTCCTTTAATGCCTAGAAACTCCGTTCACAAGCATCAGTCCATTGAAACTTTGCTCCCTTCTGAGTCAACTTTGTCAAAGGTTCTGAAAGGGAAGAAAATCCCTTTACAAATCTCCTATAATAACCTGCCAAACCAAGAAGCTACGAACCTCCGTCGGTGTTGTGGGTCTAGGCCAAGTCTTTACTGCCTCAATATTTTGTGTATCCTCCCGGATTCCTTCACCCGCAATGACATGCCCAAGGAAAGCTACAGAATTCAACCAGAATTCACATTTAGAGAATTTTGCATACAACTTCCCTTTTTGTAGAGCTCTGAGCACAGTACGCAATGATCTGCATGTTCAACCTCTGAACGAGAATTCACCAATATATCATCGATAAATACAATTACGAACAGATCTAAAAAGGGCCTGAACACACGATTCATAAAATCTATGACTAGTGCTGGGGCATCGGTCAAACCGAACGACATAACACGAAACTCAAAAATATCTTCCTCCTTAACCATTACTTGATGGTACCCGAACCTCAAGTATATTTTTGAAAAACACTTGGCACCTTGCAACTGATCAAATAAATCATCAATCCTCGGGAGCGGGTACTTATTCTTGACCATCACCTTATTCAACTGTCTATAATCAATACACATTCGTAAGGAACCATCTTTCTTTCTCACAAATAACACAGGTGCCCAGGGGGTGATGTGCTAGATCTGATAAAGCCTTTTTCAAGCAAGTTCGTTAGTTGTTCCTTTAACTCTTTCAGCTTCACGGGGGCCATTCTATAGGGAGGAATGGATATTGGATGAGTATCTGGTAGTAGGTCCATGGCAAAATCAATTTCTCGCTCTGGCGGAAGACCTGGAAGCTCATCGGGAAAAACATCGGGAAACTCATTAAAAATAGGGATAGACTGAATGGTTGGTGACTCCACTTCCACATCCTGAACCCGAACTAAGTGATAAATACAACCCTTTCTGATCATCTTCCTTGCCTTGATATAGGAAATGAATCTTCCTCTCGGTGATGTCGTATTACCTTTCCACTCCAAAATAGGCTCCCCTAGAAATTGAATCGGACTATCTTTGATCTACAATCAACGTTGGTGTGATAAGAATCCAGCCAATCCATACCCATTATAACATCAAATTCTACCATATTCAACTCGATTAGGTCTGCCACGGTAGATCGACCATGAACTATTATTATACAACCCCTATATACTCGCTTAGCTATCACTGAGTTCCCAATAGGTGTAGACACCTCAAAAGTTTTAACCAGTTCAGGTTTTATTTCAAACTCACCAGCAACAAACGGAGTAACGTATGATAAAGTGGAACCTGGGTCAATTAGTGCATATACATCATATGAGGAAACTGATAATATACCTATAACAACATCAGGCGATGACTCCTGGTCCTGTCGTCCTGCCAACGCATAAATGCGGTTCTGAGGATTGCTCGAGCTAGATGCTCCGCCTCTGCCTCTACCACGACTCATTGGTGCTTGTGGACCTTGCCCAAGGGGGAGTACTGATGATGATGAACCTGCTACAGATCCAGCTGGCTAAGCTACGCTTGCATCATCTCTCGTCGGACAAGCCCTCATAACGTGGCTCGGATAACCACAAGTATAACAAACACCTAATCCCATACGGCACTGCCCGGTATGCTACTTACCACATTGAGCACATCGTGGCAAGGGCGACCTCATCTGACTTAACTCACTCCTATACTGAGAACCTGAGGCCCTAAAATTCAGACCAGACCCTGAATATGTGGAATGATAAAATCTCTTACCGCCAAGCTGAGGGGGTACGCTAGCTAATGGCTGCGTTGGATACCTCGGGTATTGCTGCCTCTAACCACCTCGAAACTCACCAGAAGGACCCGAAGAACTTGCTCTTATTCTGGGCCCTATCATGCTCACGATCGGCCCTCTGTTTCTGTTTACGCCCCTCTACACCCTGAGTGTATGCCTGAATACGAGAAATATCCATGTCTGGCTGAAGTGAGACCGACATACAATCATTAAGCAAGTGAGGCTCTAATCCTATCACGAACCGGTGAACTCGATCCTCCATCTTAGATACAATAGTGGGAGCATACCTAGACAACGAATCAAACTGAAGAGTGTACTCCCGAACACTCATATTACCCTGCCGAAGGGTCAAGAACCTATCAACTCTGGCCTGTCTAAGCTCTGGTGGCAGATAATGATGAAGAAAAGCTTTTGTAAACTTCTGCCATACTGCTGGAGGGGCATCCTCACCCCTGGACAATTCCCAAGACTCGTACCAATTAACTGCAACATCTCGGAGTCTATAGGAAGCTAGCTCAACTGACTTAGTCGTAGTGACCTTAATTACCCTTAACGTCCTCTGCACTATATCAATAAACACATGAGGGTCCTCGTCTGGATATGCCCCCGTGAATACCGGAGGTTCTAAATTAATGAAGTCACGAACCCTTGCACTGACGGACCTATCTGCATAACCAATACCTACATCCTGAGGTTGAGCCTGCGCGGCTACTAATCGGGTTAATAGCTTAATAGCATCTCTCATCTCCTAATCCGGTGCATCCGGCTGAGGAGCTGGACGTACATGGGTAGGCGCTGGAGCTGGAGCTGGTGCCCCTCGAAACTCTTCTAAAAAAAAGCAGGGTATGTGAAATCTGAGATAGAATCTCACTATGAGACTCTCCCCGAGCCCTGGTAACTCGTGGCGCTCAACTAGTAGTCTCACCAGCCAAGGACTTTCCTTTCTGGGCAGCTGTAGTCTTTGGAGGCATCGCTGAAAATATAGCATATCGTTAGGAACATGAATTCTTATATCGCACGATCTAAGACAAAAAGAGAGGATGACATCCTATATGTCCTGTAGCCTCCTGTTTATAAGTGTGGTGCACAACACACCCATAAACAAGACTCTACTAGACACGGTTTGTAGACAACCCTAGGATAGAACTGCTCTGATACCACTTTTCTCACGACACAAACCGATGGGCCGCGACGGGTGCCCGAGTCCTACTTGTCAAACACCCCTAAGTATGCGTTTAAGATATAAACCTGAATAACATCCGCTGAATTACAAAAATAATGTACATGAAGGAAATTTGCCCAAAAAGGCATACATACATATACGTGCAACATACGTAGGGCGAGCCGACAAGGCTGCTATAGACAACTATACATCTCAAAACTGGAAGCTGGCAAGGCCACATACTACCCAACTAGCTATACTGTCTACAGACCTCTAATAGAAATATAGTTGTACAAAGACGGGACTGAGCCGCATCATACCCACATATATAAATATATAAACATATTGTACCAAAATCAAAAGCAGCTACGGATAAAATGGAGCACTCCAACTCTCGCTGATCAAGGATCCTAAGAAAGGGGACCGTCAGTTTCCCTACCTACACCGGCGGGCATGAAACGCAGGCCCCGTGCAATAGGGAGTCAGTACAAAAAATGTACTGAGTATGTAAGGCACGAGAATCAGTACGTAAATGACATATGTGAAACATGGAATAAAGAAATCGTCTGAAAATTTAAATAACTTTGTAAATTCTGAAATATATATAATGTCATGCACGTGCGTATAAATGTCGTGTCATGCATAGGTATGGGTGTACATAATATCATCATGCCATTGAGGGCATCCCATCATATCGTCTCGGCCACTGTGGGCAACATCATCAACATATACCAGCTGATCGGGTGGTGGTGCGTAAATAACGCCTAACCTTTTCCCATATCCCATATACATATATTTACATATATACGCATATATAACGCCATCTGGTCATGGGTCAATGCACATGTATAAATGAGTACAATGCATGTAAAATACGTAATAATCTAAATATTCCTTCCAGATAAACTTTTTCAACTGCGTATTATTCTGAGACCCATGAACAGAAGATAATAATAATTCACATAAGGAATCAAAAATATAGATACCCCTAGTATTTCTATGAATACAGTAATTTATGGAAACTATACGTTTACTCGTTTCTTCTGTGTAATTTGGATTATGCCAAAAAAAAAGAAGGGATGGCCTTAACATACCTGGAGTAAACTCAAGAAGTTATCTTCTGTGAATCAATAACTTAACCATAAAAAGGCATTATTGGTTAATAGAAGGATCATTCCATAGGAGAAGACCAAGTGCCTCCATGATTTCAATAAAACAGAACTTAGAATTATGTAGCTTGCTAAACGTAGTGATGATACCTAACTAATTATTAGGCTTATATTGTTTTCAAGTAAAAGGACTAGTTCAAGTTATGCTCACTTAAAGGCTTCACATTTAGAGAGACTAGTTTTAGTTTTCTAATTTGACAATCAAGGTGTTGTACTGTGAATCTATGACAGAGTTGGTGTTGGCTAACGTTTTTGATGAAGTCTTTCAAAATATGAAGTGTCTTTTGGTTGTTAATTAGGTGCCACCTAATTTAAAATGACCATGAGTAATTTTTTTAATATGTGGCTTGCTGCCACGTTTATTTTTGGGAGGTTAATTTTATTTTATGATTTTATTAATTAATTAGGTAATGTCCCGTTACCCGGTAATTAACCAATTACCCGCATAATTAAGAATTATCTCAAATTACATAAAAATACTACTCATTTTTAATATACTTTATACATCATACTATTACGACCATATGGTACTAATCCATAAATATCGGGTATTATAGCTCGACCCGTATTTTTTTCCAAATCGGTCACCTTCAATGAAACTCGTTTTCTTTAATTCGTCTACCCTTTATCCTTCATGACACTTACATATCGCTTGTTATAAATAGCATAAATAATTTAACCTCAAAATAATCTCATCCCCGAGTCTACGTCGATTAATTGAAGACGAAACGTTAACGTACGAAAATGCGAGAGGCAGAAGATAAAATATAATATAATATAATGAAAGACATAGAATTTAACAATGAGAAATACAGAAAGGATATTACACAAAAAATATGTGTGAACAATAGGGATGCTCCCGAGGTACCGCCTCGTAGTCCTAAAAGTAAATATGCAACATGGGAGCTCCCGAGGTACCGCTCGTAGTCCCAAAAGTAAATATGCAACAAGGGAGCTCCCGAGGTACCGCCTCATAGTCCCAAAAGTAAATATACAACATGGGAGATCCCAAGGTACCGCCTCGTAGTCCCAAAAATTAATACACAACTCGTAACCGATGGAACAACGAATTTACATCAAGGAATCCCACAGTGAAAGACTGAATACAAATCAAGGAGAGAGGGATTCAGCTAAGCATGTCGCACATATTTCAAGTAAGGATTAAAACATGTAGTCATGGGATACTAGGTTAAACATCATAACTACACATGCTAAGGCAACTCAGTTAAGGAATTACAAGAAGGCTACTCAGCAAGAACCAGATTTTTCAACAATTAACTCGACTACGCACTTTTCACCTCACGTACACGGCCTTCACGTATTTCAAATGCCATGACAACACCAAAACCTAAGGGAAACTTCCCCTACACAAGGTTAGACAAGTCACTTACCTCAAATCAAGCTCAATCAGTCAATAAGAACGCCTTTTCCTAGACTTTCCTACTCTATATGGCCCAAATCTAGCCAAAAGATATAACTATAAGAAACCAATCTAAATAAAGAAATCACGACTTTAACAAGATTTTAGGAAATTGCTCCAAAAACATGTCTCGGGCCCATGTCTCGAAATTGGGTAAAAGTCCCTAAATACGAACACCCATTCTATATCGAGTTCACCATACCAAAATTACTCAAATCCGACCTCAAAATCTCAATCAAAACCTCACAATTCGGCTTAAAGACTTCCATTTTCCCCCAATTTTCCACCCCAAATCACTAATTGAATGGTGAAATTAAAGACATAATCATGAAAATTAACCAAAACAAGGTAAGAATCACTACCCCCAAAACCCACGTTAAAATCTTTAGAGGAATCGCCTAAATTCGAGCTCTCAAGTCCAAATGGTGAAAAATGACATAAACCCTCAATTTTGAACATTTAAGTTCTACCTAGTTATTTCCTTCTTCGCGAACGAGGAAATTGCCTCATGTTCGCAAAGCACAAAAAGCTACTAGCCAAAACTCCCTCTTATGCGAATGCGAGGGTCCAGTCACGAACGCAGTCCAAACGATCCACCAGCTTTGCGATTGCGAAGCCCATTATGCGAATGCGTAAGCCACACACAGGAGCCCCATCTAAGCTGACTTTCCTCTTCGCGAACGCGAATCCTCGTCCTCGATCGTAGTGCACAAGGATCTGAACCTTCGCATACGTGATAAGTAGTTATTTTGATTGCGTATTTGCTTTATTTTACTTATGTTTTAGCTCAAAATGCTTAAAGGTATTCCCAAAAATTAACGAAATGTGATTTCTTGTAGGAATATTGGGAAACGAGCCAAAGAAGTGAAAATAAACTCAAAAAGGAGTAAAATTGGACAAGGAACAAAACAAGGCAAACAAAGGCCACAGTGCAGACCGCACATAACTGTGTGTGCCCGCAAACTCTGAAGATGCACTAATAAAACCACACAATTATTGTGCGGCCGTAGAAAATGAGATTCAGAGAGCCAAGTTTTAGGAGCATGAAGTTGTGCATACCGTACTTTTATTGTGCGGCCGGAGAAGTCCAAAGTACGGTCGCACTCATAATTGTGCGGTCCACAGAAAGAAGCCCAGTTCCAGTTCAAGATCAAGAGTGCGGCCGCACTCAAAAATGTGCGGTCCGCATAATTAGAGGAAGTGCAGCCGCACCCCAGATTTATGCGGCCGGAGAAAGCCATCAAGTCAAGTCATCCTCAAGATGCGGACCATATACAGAATTATGCGGCTGCACAACCTTCGCAGGGACAATTTTGTCAGATATTTTCAGCTGGATATAAATAGGTCGTTTTGTCATTTTTAGGTTAAGTTTTGTGCACCTGAACACTTAGAGCTGTTTTTATTTACTATATTGGGTAAATTTGTACTAGTTTAGCTTTTAAAAATTATATTTTCTTTTCTTAATCAAGTATTATGAATTTTATCTTAGTTTCTTCTTTAACTTCTTCATTTTCCATGAGTAGCTAAACCCTTAGCTAGGGTTGTGACACAACCCTAGTATGGGTACTTTTTGGGTTATTGATTTAGGGCTTATTTATGATTGGATATATGATATTTAGCCTTGTTCTTGCTTGAATTCTAGAACTAATGGTTGCAAACATTGATTCATGCCAAATTGACTTAGTCTCTACTTGACAAAGTGATACTAAGTCTTGGAAAACTTGGCTAACAAGAAATTGGGGTGAACTCAACCAAATATGCCATAAAGCTCTAAATCCGTTAGGTAACCAACTAGGCGGAAGTCGCAACCTTAGATCTTTTATAACTTGAAAAACAACCAAAACCCAAAAATATTGTCTCTAGCTTTGCAATTACAATCAGTAGCATAAAAGTAGAAGTAGAAACAACAACAGCTGAATATGTGGAAGTGAAATCTAGGACACGTCATACACTTACACTAGATATATACCTAATCCCATTTCAAGATCCCTATGGAATCGACCCCGACTTGCGTTGTGTTTTTATTATTGCATCGACCTCCTCACAACCTAAAGTAGTGGTGTGAGTTTGGGCGACATCAATTTTTGGCGCCGTTGCCGGGGAGCAAAACGGATTTAGCTATATATCTAGGTTTGTGTGCAATTTGTCTTATTTTCTTTCTGAGTTACTAATTTTGTTTTTGAATTGATTATAGGTACAAGAATGGCTCTCAACAATGAGCCCCTTAGGAATTTTCCATTGGGGGAGGAAGTGGATGATGATCAAGGTGATGAGGTTCATCCCGAACCTCAAGAAAATAGGCAAGGTCGACCGCATCATGACAGCATTCCCAACCCTCCCCCACCTCCACCAAGAGCGGCAGCACATTGGGTGTTGCTGAACAAGGGTTATGCATGTGCTATAGTCCCATTATGCATTAGGGTGTACAACTTCCAAATCACCAATGTGATGCTTACACTACTTGACCAACGGGGATTCTTCACCGGGGCTCCGAGTCAAAATGCTTACAGGCATCTCAAAGGGTTCGTGGTTTGTTGAGGGAGCAAACAAACCAATGTTTTTGAAGATGCGCTGCGATTGAGGATATTTCTATTCTCTCTACGGGGAAAGGCATTGGACTGGTTAGAAAGACTACCCAATCATTCCATCCATACATGGGATGAGTTCGCAAAAGATTAGTTGCCAAATTCTTTTCTCCGGGGCTTATGGCTACACTTCGGGATGACATTCTTGCGTTCAAGCCAGAACCTAATCAGCCGTTGCACAAGAATTGGGAAAGGTATCGTACCATGGTTAAAGAGTGCCTGGATAATGATATGACCGAGGCCATGATCCAACAAACCTTCTACAGGAGGATCAACACGACAAATCAATGTGTGGTAAATCAACTTGCCGGTGGGATCTTCATGACCACGCCATATGCCGAAGCATGTGAAATTTCAGATGAAATGGCGGATACTTCATCGACATGGCAAAGTAGAGCTAATGTTCCTCAAGGTGACCCAAATGTCATTCACCTACACAAGGAATTACATGATCATGGGAAAGCAATTGCCGAGTTGACCACCACAATGAATCAATTGACCAAAGCTCAAATTCAACAATTTCAAGGGCCAAAGCAAGTTAATTCTATTGAAGATGAGAATATGATGATAAACAAAAGACAGCAAAAAGGTCAACAAGTACAAAACCATCCCACAATTTGTGCAAGATGATAGTGGGTATGACTAAGGTGATTCGTACAATGATCAAGAATAAGAAGTGCAACATGTCAACAATTATCAAGGCCAAAGAAATAATGCTCAAGGACAACATCAACAACAATGGCGATCACAAGGAAATCAAGGAAGTTGGAACAATAATAACCAAGGGAATCGGGGGTCGGGCTTCAAAGGCCCCCGATGTATCAACAACCAAGCAAATCGCCTCCATATATGTCTCAAGGTTCTAGTTCTTCCAATAATGAGATTGGAAGAATTGAAAATATGTTCAAACAAATCATGGAGAAAAATACCGACTCCGATGCTCAATTAGCCTCCCACGACACTTCAATCCGCAAATTGGAAGTTCAATTAGGGCAAGTCTCGCAAGCTTTAAAAACTCGTCCTAAGGAGGCACTACCTAGTGATACGGTGGTGAACGCGAAGGGTGGGAACAATACGGGACATGCCATGGCCGTAACCACGATGAGTGGAAGAGGTGGATATACAACCACCTCAAATCAAAAAAGAATTGTGGATGGTGATGTGTTGGTTCAAGAAGATGAGACTCCAAGTAATGTGGTTCAAGCTAATGAAGAAGTGAGAATTGATATTCATGAAAGTGTGGAGGAGACCCAAGAAGAAGTGAACCCGTCTAGGGAGAACGTGATTGACATACCGGAACTGGTAGTGCCAAAGGCCAAGGCACCAATGCCAAGGCCTCCTCCTCCATACCCTCAAAGGCTCGCAAAGCAAAATAGTGAGAACCAATTCAAGAATTTTATTGGTATGATGAAGAGCTTATCCATTAATGTGCTGTTGGTTGAGGTGTTAGAGCAAATGCCCAGTTATGCAGAGTTCATGAAGGATTTGGTAACAAAGAAAAGATCAATGAATTTTGAGACTATCAAGATGACACATCAAGTGAGTGTTATTGTGCACTCAATGGCTCCGAAATTGGAAGATCCCAGCACTTTCACAATCCCTTGCACTATTGGGAGCACCGACTTTGCCAAAGCTCTATGTGATTTAGGGGAAAGTATCAACTTGATGCCCTACTCTATGTTCAAAAATTTGGGAATTGGGAAACCAAGACCCACATCTATGAGGTTGCAAATGGCGGATCGGACTATGAAGAGACCATTGGGTATTATTGATGATGTGTTGGTTTGTGTTGGTAAGTTCATCCTTCCGGCAGACTTTGTGATTCTTGATTGCGAGGTTGACTATGAGGTGCCTATTATTTTGGGTAGACTTTTCCTTGCTATGGGGAAGGCTCTTGTTGATGTGGAAGACGATGAGCTCACCTTCCGGGTGGGCGATGAAAAGGTGGTTTTCCATGTGTGAAAATCGATGAGGCAACCAAATAGTAATGAAGTTTGTTCGTTCGTGGACTTAGTGACCGCAGTGATTGTTGATGATGCTAATGTTGTGATGAATGTTGATGATACCTTGGAAAATGTGTTGCTTAATCATGATGATGATGAGAAGGAAGGCTTTGTGGAATGTGTAAATTCTTTGCAAGGAATGGGGTCGTATACCTATGAACCCCGAAAATTGTCCTTAGATCTTAAGAATCGGAAGACTCCTCCAACAAAGACCTCAATCGAGAAGCCTCCCATTTTGGAGTTAAAGCCATTTCCTTCACATATTAGGTATGATTTTCTTGGCCCATGTTCTACTTTACCCATTATTATTTCCTCTTGTTTGACTAACGTGCAAATAGATTCTACTTTGGTAGTGCTCCAAAAGAGGAAGAAAGATATAGAATGCACAGTGGAGGATATTCGGGGTATAAGCCCCACCTTTTGCATGCACAAGATTATTTTGGAGGAGGATGTCAAAGCATCCATTGAACATCAAAGAATATTAAATGAAGCAATGCAAGAGGTAGTGAATAAGGATATCATAAAATGGTTGGATGCCGGTGTTGTTTACCGTATTTTCGATAGCTCGTGGACCTCCCCGGTGCAATGTGACCAAAGAAAGGGAGTATGATAGTGGTAAAAAATGATAAGAATGATTTGATCCCTACAATAGCGGTCACCGGATGGAGGGTGTGCATGGACTATAGGAAGCTCAACAAAGTCACTCGGAAAGATCATTTTCTGCTTCCATTTCTTGATCAAATGCTTGATAGGTTGGACGGACGTGCTTTTTATTGTTTCCTTGATGGATATTTTGGCTACAATCAAATTCTTATTGCTCCTGAGGACCAAGAGAAGACTACTTTCACTTGTCCCTATGGTACTTTAGCATTCTCGCAGATGCCACTTGGGTTATGCAATGCACTAGCGACTTTTCAATGGTGTATGATGGCCATCTTCACCGACATGGTGGAGGATTATCTTGAGGTCTTCATGGATGATATTTCCATGGTGGGGAATTCTTTTGATGAGTTCTTGGATAACTTAGACAAGGTATTGGCAAGATGTGAGGAAACAAACTTGGTTTTGAATTGGGAGAAGTGTCACTTCATGGTCGAGGAAGGCATAGTCCTCGGCCACAAGATTTCAAAGCATGGTATTGAGGTCGGAAAGGCCAAAATTGAGGTGATCTCCAAACTCCCTCCATCCACATCCGTGAAGGGAGTGAGGAGCTTCTTGGTTTATGCGGAGTTCTATCGCTGATTCATCAAGGAATTTTCTAAGGTGGTAAACCCCTTGTGCAAACTTTTGGAGAAGGATGACAAGTTCCATTTCAATGAAGATTGTATGAAGGCGTTCGAATTTCTCAGTTCAAGTTAACTACTACTCCTATTATCACCGCACCGGATTGGAGCTTACCTTTCGAGCTCATGTGTGATGCAAGTGATTTGGCGGTTGAAGCGGTGTTGGGGAAAAGTATCAGCAAAATCTTCCATCCAGTCTACTATGCTACTAAGACCATGAATGATTCCCAAGTCAACTACACATTGATCGAAAAAGAGATCTTTGCCATTGTTTTTGCTATGGAAAAGTTTCACCCGTACTTGATGGGTACAAAGGTGATTGTTCACACCGACCATGAGCTGCTTCAATATTTGATGAGCAAGAAAGATTCTAAAGTAAGACTAATGCGATGGGTGCTTCTTTTGCAAGAGTTTGATCTAGAGATTCAAGACCACAAGGGTAGTGAAAACCAAGTGGCGGACCACTTGTCTCGTTTGGAGGAGGAGGGGAGGCCACATGACGGCCTTGAGATAAATGATTCATTTCCCGACGAGCAACTCCTAGCCATTTCTATGACCGGGATGCCATGGTTTGCCGGATTAGCTAATTATTTTGTGAGTGGAACTGTACTGAATGAGTTCTCTTCAAACCAAAGGAAAAAGCTCAAATGGGATTGCCTTGACTATTATTGGGATGAGCCTTATCTCTTCCGGATTTTTACCGATGGTGTGATCCGAAGGTGTGTGCCGGAGGAAGAACCAATGGATATTCTTGAGGCTTGCGACTCTTTGCCATATGGTGGTCACCATGGTAGAGCTAGAACGGCAACAAAAGTATTGAGTTGTGGATTCTATTGGCCTACTCTTTACAAGGATGATAGCGATCTCATCAAGCATTGTGATGAATGTCAAAGGGCCGGTGGGATTTCTAAGAAAAATGAGATGCGCCTCACCACCATCTTGGAGATTGATATTTTTTATGTGTGGGGCATTTATTTCATGGGTCCGTTCGTGAGATCTTGTGGGAACACTTACATATTGGTAGTTGTGGATTATGTGTTAAAGTGGGTTGAAGCCATGGATTTGACCAACAATAAAGCTCGAAGTGTGGTGGCGTTTTTGAAAAAGAACATCTTCACGAGGTTTGGTACTCCAAGGGCTATTATTAGTGATGGGGGATTGCAATTTTGCAACAAAGCCTTTGATACCTTACTGACAAAGTGTCAACCCCCTATCATCCTCAAGCAAGCGGGTAAGTTGAAGTTTCCAACCGGGAGATCAAGAGTATTTTGTCAAAGACCGTGAATGCCAACCGGGCGGATTGGTCAAAGAAACGTGATGATGATCTTTGGGCTTATAGGACGGCTTACAAAACCCCGATTGGTACGGTTAGTGTTCTGGAAATCTTGTCACCTACCGGTGGAACTTGAGCACAAGGCTATGTGGGCATTGAAGAGGCTTAATCTTGAATGGGATGTCGCCTCCAAATTAAGGGTGGCACAATTGAATGAGCTCAATGAATTCTGGTACCATCCATATTCAAGTTCGTCCTTATACAAGGAAAAGATGAAGTACCTCCATGACAGGTACATCTGGAACAATGAGTTCAAAGAAGGTGATCTTGTGCTATTGTTCAATTCTCGGTTGCGGATGTTTCCCAGAAAGTTGAAGTCCAAGTGGAGAAGTCCTTTTGTGGTTGTGCATGTGACACCCTTTGGTGAATTAGACTTGAAGAATAAAAATGAGGAAGTGTTTAGAGTCAATGGTCACCGGGTGAAACATTATCTTGGCAAGGTTGATGATGTCCATGTTGTGGCGTTGATTCATTTCAAGTGATTGATGGTAACATGCGTTATGTCGCGGCGTTAAATCATACGCTTCTTGGGAGGCAACCCATGTGTCTTTTCATTTTTCATTTTCTTCCATTTTAGATAGGTTTTGTATTGAGCTAACTAGTTTTGAAGTGAATTGCAGGAATAAGTGTGCATTGCAGGGACTGTAATTCAAAAAATTGGCCAAGTGTTGAAATTATGCGGACTGCATCAAAATTGTGCGGACCGCACAATTTGTTGTGTGGCCACACAACTTGAGACCAAAATATATGAACTCTCTAAATTTCAAAGTTGCAGAGAACATGAGAATATGCGGCCTCACAAAAACTCATGTGGGCAATTCAAATATGTTCATTAGGGACTGGGTAGACCATTAATCATTTTAATTTGTGCATACCATGTCCATTTTGTGAAAATTTTGCATGAAACCTAGCTTCAGTGCCATAAATGTTCAAATTGTGCAGCCGCACACAAAATTTTGTGGTCCGCATAATTGATAAACAGGGTAAAAGTTGTGCTTGAAAAGTGCTGACTGCACTCCAAAATAGTGCGGACACATAAAAATGTGTGCGACCGCACTTTTGAACTTCAAAAAATTAGTATCTCAGGATTTGACTTATGCGACCACACTCAAAATTTTGCGGTCCACAATTCAAGATGTGTCGCCGCACTCACAATTATACGGTTTGCACTTCAAGGTGTGCGACCGCACTTCAAAATTGTGCGGTCTGCACTAGACAGTCTGCGGTCGCACTCAGAATTGTGCGGCCCGCACTGTCTCCTTTAATGACTATTGTGCTGCAATTGTTCTGCAAATGTTTGAATTATTTTCAATCAAACTGACTTCGATGCCTTATATTGCAGAAAATGGTTAGATCACGTGGTAGAGGCAACACATCCAAAGGGAGAGGTGAATCCTCCTGAGGTAGAGGAAAAGGCACTCAACAACTAGGAGTGCAACACAAGCCTATTGCCAAAAATCCGACCACCGGAAGAGGAAGGGCCATAGAGCCCTCAGAATCCAGTTCTTATGCCCCATACAGGGAAGCCTGAGGGTCATTCAATAAAGGTCCAACCTAAGGCCTACTCACAACCACCCCAACCCACTGGGCGTTATCTATTGCACAATGAACCCTCCACTATAGCCAGTTCTTCTGGGGGTTCTGATGCGGAAAGCCAAGGTTCCGAGCTCTCCTTTACACCTACTCCTCCGGCACCAGTGGAGATTGATGATGATGACGATGATGATGTCCCGGATGATGGTAAAGGTGGGGACACTCAAGTCGGAGGCCTTGATAAGTCAAAGAAGAAAGAAATATGGGAGGATCGGTCTGTGAGCTTGACAACATTCAACAGGTTTTGGGAATTGTGGCCACAGAGGTTGCTCACACTTGAGAGACAGTTAATGAAGTATTTGGATATTCATAATACAAATGCCCTTAGGCAGTTTCGGGAGAGCAAGGGGCGAAAGTGGTTCACCCACAATGTCATCGATGCCAATGAGCACTTGGTCAGGGAGTTCTATGCTAGTGTGGCTCACATCAAGAAGGGGACAAAAGTGACAAAGGTGAGAAATCTGAAAGTACACTTCTACGCCTGCTCTTTGAACACTTATATGGGATTCGAAGAAGTAGAGGCAGTCCAGTACCTAGAGAAGTTGGCTCTGGGTGATGCAGCTTGCCCTTGGCTAGCTGAGATTTTGGCTTCTCGAGGACCACCACCACCATGGATTACAGCTGGAGTTCCTATCCTTCGGGCCGCCCTCAATTTTGAAGCTAAAGGGTGGAAAACCTTTGTGTGTAGACGGATTGATCTGAGTTTGAATGAGAACAACCTCCCACTTCCCCAAGCAGTTGTTATGGCTTCTATTATGGCGGGGTACCCGATCAATGTGGGTGGCGGTCCGACAAAAGGAAAAGTCCTACCCTTATCCAAACACCCTCACAGAGTATTTTGATGATGCCAATGTGGAGCCAAGGTCATATGACACAAAAGTAAAGGCCAAGAAGCCTTTCTCATGGTACCACTTTCAGGGTGCTGACAACTCAAAATTCAAGGGTAAGGTCACTACCACTATTGGTCAGTCTGACGATTCATCGGTGGTGGGTTTAGAGGCTGCTACTGAGCCATCTACAACTCCCATCCCTTCCACCGGGAAAACTGCCATGCCACCACCTTTATCTTCTAGGCCATCAGTTGCAGTACTAGTGCCAGCCCCATTCACTTATCCTCTCACTAAGCTGCGAGTCTCCCAAACTTTGGCGAGCCTCAACAACTGGATGCAGACAGCCACTTCTAAGATATCTGACATATCCAATACTGTTGCAGCACAGTCCTCTACCCCTGCCACTACAGGTCCCTCCATCTGTGGAGGAAACATTGAAGAAGATTCTGGACAACCAGAAGACTATTATGGATACATTAGTGGCTCACGCGAGAGCTATTGAGGAGTTGACCAAGCAGGTGAACAATATGAGGAAATCCCAGGCCTCAAAAGATTTTGAGAAAGGAAGTGACGAAGATAGCAGCAGAAGGTGATTTTCCTTTTGACTTAATGATGGAGACAGATCCATCAGTACCAGCAGACCCAGCAGCACCATCAGCGGAGGCACCAGTTGGCCAGTTTGATGAGCCAGATCTCACTGCCCCCACTGCTAAGGATATGTTGCAGATGCTCACCAACCCTGTTATCCCTCAGCCTGGTGATGATGAGATACGGTTAGAGGAGACTGAGGGTGGTGATGCTTCCACTCACCCTGAGACCACATAGGGGGTTTTCTTTACTCTATACCCTCTCTTGTTTCGGTTTGCTAAGCATTGAGGACAATGCTTGTTCTTATTCTGGGGGGTGGTCTATTTTGGTTCATTTTGGATGATTGTGATGAAATTTTGATGACATTTGATTACTTTTGGGCCTGTAATAACTTTAATACTCTTTTTTCTTTTACTTTTATTTTATTTTTCCCCCTCATTATGTATATATTCATCCCTCTTGTATATATTCTATCCTCCTCGATTTGTATAGTCATTTGCCTTACTTTCAGTAGTTTATTTCATAGCTTATTCATTTTGTTTTCTTAATAGTATAGCTTCTTAGTTACTTTATTAGCTTCTTTTTGATTTGTTAGCTTCTTTTAATGTTTTAGTGAACAATAAGCATTTCGTTTTCTTAATGCCACGGTTCTTTCCAAAGGTGGATCTTGTGTGAACTGGGTGGCTCTTCCCAATGATGGATGACGCGACAACCTTCTTAAGGGATCGAGTCAGTTTTTGATGTTTAGGTAGATACAAGTAGTATTAATGAATAAATAAGGTCCAATCATGCTTCACTTGGTACCAACACACTTAACTACGTGTTTATGGTTAAAAACAAGTTTTGAAAAGAAATAGCTCTAGTTAGTGACCTTGTGACTCTTGTGTTGACTTAGGCAATCATCGGGTTGTGTGAGAGGTGAGGTATTTTGTTACAAGTCCAAGTACCCGTGCGAATGGTCTAGAACTTATCCCAAATGTATTTCTAGGCGAAATTCTAAGTTAGTTTGGCTTGAGACGTGATTGTAGGCTTTCCTTGACCCACTTTGAAACCTTCCATGGCTCACCAATGATATCATCCTTAGTAAACCCTTTTGAGCCTTAAGCCCTTTTATTCAATAACCACGTTACAAGCCTTTACCCGTTTTATAGTGACTCACTCTTGGCACCCAAACTTTCTTTAGCACTCATGTGATACAAATAGAAAAAACATAAGTTTGGGGGAGAGACGAGGTGTTTAAAGATGATATCAAGACACAAAAAGAGAAAGAAATGAAAAAGAGAAAAGGCAAAGAAAAAGAAAGGAAGAACAAAAGAAAAAACACTAAAAGAAAGTGAATAATGTGAAAGAGTTGAAAAGATGCAAAAGAAAGCAAAAGTGCAAAGCATGGAGAAAGAAAAGAAGGAAAGTATGAATAGCATGATCAAGAAAGAGTGATGTCAAGTCTCTCTAATCCCCCTAAGGGAAAAGAAAATGACTCAAAGAGTCGGAAAAGTAAGAGCCAAAAAGAGAATATGAAGTGCTTAAGGAAAGATGAACCAATTCCATTCTGATGTATCCCTCCTTAGTCCAAAAGCCTTCATTACATACCAAAAAATCCCGACCTGATTTCAAGCCAAGTATGCTTACATTAGTGGTAATATACATGAGGGGCAAGCATATGGTACTTAGAGCTGAGCTTGGCACATCTTTTTTGAGAGTGATGAGCAAATCATTCTCGAGTCATTGAATTGAGTTCTTCATTCGTGAGTGAGATGAGCTTCCAGAAAGTATAGGAGGAGGAGTTTGGGAACCACAATGACTTGCATGAAAGTGCATGCTTTCTTGATGAACAAAGTCAACCCTTGATGCTCAAGCGTCACATTAGAGACATTTGTGCTTTAACATTCAAATCATAGTCTTGTTAATGATTCATGACCGTGTGGGTAACTGTTGGTTCCAATTGATTTGTGTTTAATTCTACTTAGACCAGCTGAAAGAGCTTTTTTTTCTAGTGGAGGTGGGAATTTCCTTAATTGCTTGAGAACAAGCAAAAGCTTAAGTTTGGGGGAGTTGGTAAGTAGTGATTTTGACTGCTTATCTGCTTTCTTTAACTTACGTTTAAGCTCAAAATTACTTAAAGGTATTCCCGAGAACTAATGAAATGTGCGCAAGAATGTTAGGAAACGAGCCAAAGAAGTAAAAATTAACTCAAAAAGGAGTTAAATTGGAAAAGGACCAAAAAAAGGCAAGCAAGGGCCACACTGCGGAACGCACAATGTGTGCGGCCGCAAACTCTGAAGATGCACAGATAAAATTCCTTCACAGAGTGCGGACCGCATAATTTTTGTGCAGTGGCAGAAAAGGAGATTCAGAGAGCCAAGTTTTGGGAGCTTGAATTTGTGTGGACCGCACTATTATTGTGCGGCTGCAGAAGTCCAAAGTGCGGCCGCACTCATAATTGTGCGGTCCGCAGAAAGAAGCCCAGTTCCAGTTCAAGATCAAGAGTGCGGCCGCACTCAGAAATGTGTGGTCCACACAATTAGAGCAAGTGCGGCCGCACCCCAGATTTATGTGGCCATAGAAAGCCATCAAGTCAATTCATCCTCAAGATGCGGACCGCGCACAAAATTGTGCGGCAGCACCACCTTCACAGAGGAAATTTTGTCAAATATTTTCAACTGGGTATAAATAGATCTCTTTGTCATTTTTAGGTTAAGTTTTGTGCACCTGAACACTTAGAACCGTTTTTATTTACCGTATTGGGTAAATTTGTACTAGTTTAGCTTTCAAACATTAGATTTTCTTTCCTTAATCAAGTATTATGAATTTTATCTTAGTTTCTTCTTTAATTTCTTCATTTTCCATGAGTAGCTAAACTCTTAGCTAGGGTTGTGACCCAACCCTTGTATGGGTACTTTTTGGGTTATTGATCTAGGGCTTATTTATGATTGGGTATATAATATTTAGCCTTGTTCTTGCTTGAATTCTAGAATTATGGTTGCAAACATTGATTCATGCCAAATTGACTTAGTCTCTACTTTAGAAAGTGAGGCTAAGTCTTGGAAAACTTGGCTAACAAGAAATTGGGGTGAACTCAAGAAATAGTTAGCCCCAATTAAAGGGTCGAATCTAGAGATAGTAAGACCAGTCTTGAGCATTTATCACTTGTTCCGTGAAATACCCATTTGGACTTGAGAAAGCCAAATGGGGAAAAATCACTCAAACTACCGAGAGGTATAGAGTGAGTAAACGTGTGTGATTGTTATATTGTGTTCCAATAAACCAAACATGCCCTTATGCTCTAAATCTGTTAGGTAACCAAATAGGCGGAAGTCGTAACCCTAGATCTTTTATATCTTGAAAAACAACCAAAACCCAAAAATATTGTCTCTAGATTTGCAATTACAATCGCTAGCATAAAAGTATAAGTAGAAACAACAACAGTTGAATATGTGGAAATGCAATCTAGGACACGTCATACACTTACACTAGATATATACCTAATCCCATATCAAGCTCCCTGTGGAATCAACCCCGACGTGCATTGGATTTTTATTATTGCATCGACCGCCTCACAACCTAAACTAGTGGTATGAGTTTGGGCGACATCGGTACGTGTGGCCTACTTCGCAAATGTGAAGGGAAAAACTTAGCAAGGCTCAAACTAATCTACGCGAATGCGGGAAGATCATCGCGAATGCGTAGAAAGGCACCAGAATAGGAAAAACCAGCAAAACTTCAGAATTCCTACCGTATCCTGAAATGTGCTGAACAAGGTCTGAATCACACACGAGACCCCGGGGACCTCAACCAAATATACCAACAAGTCTTAAAACATTATACAAACTTAGTCGAGCTGTCAAATCACATCAAATAACGCTAAAAATATGAATTGCACATCGATTCAAGCCTAATGAACTTTGGATAATTCTCTACACCTAGAATCTTTTGTAAAATTTCCCCTAGAATATCAACATTCTTTTCAACTTGAAAGATGAATAAAAATTCAACCTGTAAAAAATCAAAATCTAAAGCTATAATGGTCAAATCTTCATCTCTTCATGTAGATGATGACTCTGATTTCGAATTGTTGGTGTTAAACGGGTCGAATTCACCATATGCCATAAATATTTGGCATGACAATTAGGTTCCATTTCTCATGGTATCCAAAAAATCTCCCATATATATATATATATATATATATAACAGTAACAATTATATTTTTTGTATATCATAGTGTATAACATAATAATAATAATAATAATAATAATAATAATAATAATAATAATATGTATATCAAAAAGTATATCAAAATTTTATTTACCTTCCTTGTATAATATATTTCAGAATGAAAACAACTCAAGTTTTAAGACGACTCCACATGTGTTTCCAATTGTATCCCATGAATATCTCCATGTACATCAGTGATATCTCACGTATATCATGTGTACCCTTGTATATCCATGAGAATCTGTGTTATATACACGTTATACAATGTACAGTCTGTGTATATCCATGAAAATTTGTGTTATATATACGATATATCATATACACACGATATACAATTTGATATACGCAGGAGTCCGTAAAATTTTTGTGTTATATACACAATATACAAAGTGATACTTCCATAAAAATATGTGTGTGGTATACACTAATGTACATGATATACAATGTGATATACATATGTCGCAGTTGGATTCTTAGATATGGTTTATTACTTGAAACCAGTCTAAATCACTTCTTATCTTGCTAAAACTTTGTATATAGCCTCTTCTAGATGTTTTCAACCAATTTCAACCACACGCACTCACTCAATCCAACCAACAAAAAGAGGGAAAAAAACGGAACTCTATTTTTGCATAATTTTTCTCTTAGTTTTTGCTTTTGATTTTCCCTGATGTGAGATCGACCTTACCTTTTCATCCCATTGATTTTCTTGCATAATTTGTAATAATTTTTGCTAAACCATGATATAGAAAGAGGAGAGATAGACGAAGAAATATAAGGACAGAAAGTGAGGGAGAAAAAAGGATGTGTAGTTTATAAGGGGTTATAAAGAAAAAATAAATAGGAAGTAGGTTTTTTTAAATTTGGCTATACAATGCAAAACTTTTGGGCTTCTACTGCCAAACTAAATTTAAGGCAAAAAATATTCCAATTATATTAATGCATTGGTATACGGTGTCAATTACATTGATGGGTTAGTGCTTTGGGTTCTCCAGCCCATTGATAGAAAAGGCTCAATCTACTCTACGCGAATGCGAGAAGATCATCGCGTATGTGTAGGAGGACACCAGAACTTGGAAAAACCAACAAAACATCAGAATTCCTACCATGTCCCGAAATGTGTAGAACAAGGTCTGAACCACACTCGAGACCCCGGGGACCTCAACCAAATATATCAACAAGTCCTAAAATATCATACAAACTTAGTCGAGCCTTCAAATCACATCAAACAACGCTAAAAACATGAATTGCATATCGATTCAAGCCTAATGAACTTTGGAACTTCAAACTTCTACATCTGATACCGAGACCTATCAAATCATGTTCGATTGACCTCAAATTTTGCACACAAGTCATAATTAACGTTACGAACCTACTCCAACTTCCAGAATCGGAATCCGGCTTCGATATCAAAAAGTCCACCCCCGGTCAAACTTTCCAAAAATCAACCAATTTTCCAACTTTTACCGATGAATGCCGAAATGACCTACGGACCTCCAAATCAACTTCCGGACACGCTCCTAAGATAAAAATTACCATGCGAAGCTATTGGAACCACTGAAACTCCATTCTGGAGTTATATTCACACAATCCAATATACGGACAAATCCTACGACTTAAACTTCCACATTAGGGACTATGTCTCCCATATGACTCCGAAACCAAAAACCAAACCTCTCGGTGAGCCACATAATGAGATAGAGGAAATAGTAAATAGTTTTCTAGGCCAATACTCTCAAAACGATCGGCCGGGTTGTTACAATAAGAGACAAAAATATTAATATTGGACTAGAAGCACCATAATCCCCTGGCCGACAACTAGGTCTTTATGCTAGTGAGGGCGTAGAGGTTGATGGAAAGTATTATGGGAGAGAAAACTGAAAATTTGTTGAAGATGTCCAAGAACCTGATTCCTTGGCCTCGAACAAAAAGTAATCCTCGTCCCTAGGAATAGAGCTTTCTGACACTAAGGAGGAAGGAGAGAGAGAACCTGAAGTAAATAATGAAGCAAGTGATAGTGATAATGTACTTTTGGTTAAGAGGTTTTCTTAGTTAAAAATAGAAAAATACGGGTGATAGTGGGAAACCTAAGAGGGTTAAGCATGTCACCAAGAAGATAGTGAAATTAAGGGATCTGTGACTTGTAAGGCTAGAACACCAAACACTAGTAGGAAGAGCAAGGCTGCTCTTGAAAAGTACTTGGAGGAGAGTAACAAGAAGAAAAAAGTGAGACAAGAGTTCTAATTGAGGGATGAGTTTGATGTGCAATAAGTTTACAAAATAAGTGAGGAAGATGGGGAAGATGAGGGGAAAAAAAGGATGAGGTTCCGCTTCAAAAGGAGGGAAAGGAAAAGGCTAGATCATCATCCGCCACACACTATAAGAATAGGACTCATATAAAAAGGAAGGCAAGTGAATTTGAGGAGAAAGTAACCAGTTCCAAATGCTGAAAGAAAACCCAATGTAAGATGTCTGTTGTAGGCAAGGAGAGTTGTTTGGTGGGCTGATAATATTAAAGAGATGAGTCATTGACCCAGTCACTGTTGAGATGTTTGGGATGTAGGAGTTGTTGGAAAAGATCGACCACCAAAAGTGGACACATTTGTTCTTGTGCCCACTCCCAATAATGTACGGTAAAGCAGTGGATCATTTTTACAAGAAATTCAAGAGCTTTAGAATAGGAGTGCAAGTTCTGAAGTGAGGGGTAGACTTGGTTCTTAGTGCGAATCTGCTAGGACAAATTCTGAATGTGCTAGTGACTGTTTTTGACACCTATGTGCGACATGAGTGGCCCAGTTTAGAAAAAAAGGAGGATGTAATGTACTTGACTTCCAAGTATACCTAGAAGAGGAAGAAGAAGACCTCAAGAAAGGTTGGAAATGGAGAGATGGAACTGATGCACAAGCTTTTGTTTAAGTATATAAGCAAATGTTTGCTAACTGTATTAGAAAGGAGGCACGAGGCCACATTTGGGACCTGGCATTCACGGAGGTGTTAGATCAAAACAGGCAGATCGATGATGATCAAGCACATGACAAGGGCACTTGACCAAGAAAGAGGCACATATGCTCTACTGTATGGGTTCTTGTTGACTAGGGTGTTTGAGAAATTTAAGGTTCTTTTGAGAGGGCCTAACTAAGAAAAACATATTTGATAAGAAAACCTTAAGGGAATATGACTGCATTGCAAGACAATTGGGTACAAAGAGCAAAAGCATGGTCACTAACCTGTTGGAGGAATTGGTTGCTACCAATGATAGAAGGAGAAACTAAAGGATGAAATTTCTTCCTTAAAATAGGAGAATGGGAAGCTCAAGGAAGAGATGAAGAAAGAACAAATTGTTGTAGTTGCTCGCTTTGAAAGGATTCTAGGGCTTACTCGTGGAGAATCCTCTTCCAGCAAAGAACATGGTCCAAAACCTAGAATATTTCAATTAAGAAAAATCTCTCCAAATTTGATTTGGTTTTCTTATTTGTTTGCAACTCTTCAATATTTTCTTTCCATGCAAGTTTTTCCTTATTTATAGATATCCTTTTGGCTAATCTTACACATATATAAAGAGATCTTTTATTGCAATTAGAAGCAATGTTACTCGCACAAATCAAGCATATTACATTGGAGGAGATCAATTTTGGGAAAAAATATGGTTACAAGGATTCAAGCTGCTCAATTGAAGAATCAGGTCTAGAAGACGAAGCATATAAAGTTCTTTACTTGTGTTAGGGTTGAGCCAATTGCTCTGAATTGTAACATATTTGCTTTTGAGAAGTGTAATCTTAAACTAGCACATAAACTTTGTGTTTTTGTATTAGCTTCCTAAACTTGAGTTAGTTTAGAAAGGGGTAGCTATAATTAAATTTATTGTAGGGAAAAGGCACTAGAGTTAGTTTTATTGGTTATAGAGTTGTAACCTAAAACTGCTCTTTGAAGTTAGTGAAGTTTTAGAGGCAAATTCTACTAGGTAGGTCACGCTTTTTACTCCTTTGAGCAAGGAGGTTTCCTGCATACAATTATTGTGTTATTTAATTTCCGCACTTCACTTTCTTTTTGTGTCTGTTTTTTAGTTCAAACAACTAGGTTTTCTAAAATCGTGCATTTCGGGAAAAAAAATGTTAACCAAAATCGTTGAGAATTGTGACAAATTACCTTATACGATAGATGTAGGTATATAGAATTTTAGCCCAATGAACTAATTTGCAAGTATATCATTAATAGTTGGGCCAAGCCCATGAAGACCAAGAACTTATAAAGGGATCTTTACACAAATAGCCGTCTATATTCATTGTTTACTTTTTCTAACCATATACATAGTTTATACATTGATTATACAAAATTATACACATATAATACATATATTATACCTCCACCAGCTATTTTTAGTATAAGAGTGGGTGGACGGCAATTTGGGTAAATTCTTCACTTATTAAAACCTAAAGCTTACTCGTTTCAATTTCTACAGTAGTAGACTGGGGTCACTTCTCATCGATTTAGCTCATACATGCATCACAAATGTTGTACCATCTGCTTCAATACTCATACTTTGCATTGGCGAGAAAATTAGTATGATATGGTTAATTCCTTATTAAAAATTTCAAGTATTGATATTATTTTACTACTTTTTCCAAGTTCCTTCCCCTCTTCATTTCTCCCCAAAAGAAATCACCTCTTGTGTTACTGTAATTCGGTGCCTTCCTGTGAACTTCATTTTGGAAGCAGAGAAAGTGGCATGGTATAATAACCTAGGAAGAAAATTGGTATAAAAGTAACTGATATTTTATAGCCAAAATTATTTTATGCAAAATCAAAAGAATCGTACATCACTCTCCCATCTCTCCCTATTTCACGCTCTTTTTCTCTTTCTTTCCCAACTTTCACTCCACATTTTACAATTCCCCCAAATCTCTCTTTTCTTCTCCGATAATTACTCTATTAGGTTTCCTCTTAATCTTTTCATCGGATGATTCTCTACATCTAGAATCTTTTGTAAAATTTCCCCTAGCATATCAACATTCTTTTCAACTTGAAAGATAAGTAAAAATTCAACCTCTAGAAATCAAAATCTAAAGCTATAGTGGTCAAATCTTCATCTCTTCATGTAGATGATGATTCTGATTTCGAATTTTCGGTGTTAAACGGGTCGAATTCACCATATGCAGTAATATTCAGCATGACAATTAGGTTTCATTTCCTTCAATAGTATCCAAAAAATCTCCCATATATATATAACACAGTAATAATTATATTATTTCTATACCACAGTGTATAACATAATAATAATAATAATAATAATATGTATATCAAAATTTTATTTACCTTCCTTTGATAATATATTTCAGATTGAAAACTCAAGTTTTAAGACGACTCCACATGTGTATCCAATTGTATCCCATGTATATCTCCATGTACATCAGTGATATCTCATGTGTATCATGTATACCCTTGTATATCCATGAGAATCTGTGTTATATACATGTTATACAATGTAACGCAGACCGTATCAGTGTATATCCATGAAAATTTGTGTTATATATACGATATATCATATACATACAATATACAATGTGATATACACCGGAGTCCATAAATTTGTTTTGTTGGATACATGATATACATAGACTTCCATAAAAATTTGTGTGTGGTATACACTGATGTACACGATATACATATGTCGCAGTTAGATTTTTAGGTATAGTTTATTACCTGAAACCAATCTAAATCACTTCTAATCTTGCTCAAATTTTATATATAGCCTCGTCTAGATATTTTCAACCACACACACTCATTCAATCCAACCAAAAAAAGAGAGAAGAAAAACAAAACTGAACTCTATTTTTTCCTATTTTTTCTCTTAGTTTTTGCCTTTTGATTTTCTCTGATGTGAGATCGACACAAAGCTGAACTCTATTTTTTCTTATTTTTCTCTTAGTTTTTGCTTCTGATTTTTCCTGATGTGAGATCGACCTTACCTTTTCATCCCATTAATTTTTTTTTGTGCATAATTTACAATATTTTTTGCTAAACCATGATATAAAAAGAGGAGAGATAGACGAAGAAATATAAGGAGAGAAAGTGAGGGAAAAGAAAAGGCTACGTAGGTTATAGGGGGGCTATAAAGAAAAATAAATAGGAAGTAAGTTTTTTCAAATTTGGCTATTTGGCTATACAATACAAAATTTTTGGGCTTCTACTGTCAAACTAAATTTAAGGCCAAAAATATTCCAATTATATTAACGCATTGTTATGACTTATACGGTGTCAATTGCATTGATGGGTTAGTGCTTTGAGTTCTCCAGCCCATTGATAGAAAAGGTCCATAACTAATTCTTTCACCTTTTTTGAATGAGTCGAGAAATCAAGGGTAAAAACTTACTCGCACTTAACAAATACATGACACATGTTTTTTTAAATATGATTCTCACTAATTCATAGTTAATTAATATACATTTTCACATCAACTTATCACTTACGATGATAAATTATTATAATTTAATTTAGTTTAAATACCCAATGCGTATAAGTTTTGCTGGCAAACAAGTCCAGGACGAGCGGACCATGAAAGAGGAGAAGTATTAGTTAGTAAGATCCTAGGTCTGTTCATCTATAAAATTAAGGATTGAAAATTAGGTTTGCTGAAGTAACTATACTTGCGGTTCTCCATTGTGGAAGAAGTAATTGAGGCAATCAGAACCTGCAGATCTTTAGGAAAATGTTTTTTTGAAAAATAAGTAATAATCTTATTCATTTTTTGGTGTTTGGTATAAAAATTAAGGAAAATAACTTCTCAAAAGTATTCATAAATAATTTAGATACAATAATCATGAAGCCGTAAACTTTCGAACCAACAACCTTCCGAACCCACAAATTTCATAAACTTCTGAATCGCTAAACTTTTGAAACCGCGAAATTTCGAACCCGTAAACTTCCAAACATAAACCTCCGAACTCATAACTTTGGAACTTGTAAAATTTCGAACCTGTAAACCAAAAGATGAAAAAACTAAATTAAAACTGAAAATATATTAAAAAAAAGTTTCCCGAGCGGGGGAGGGGGATGTGCAGAAAAACAAAAAAACAGAAATTTGAAATTACAAAAAAGATGTTTTAAAAAACAAAACTTTTTTTTTTGTGCGGGGTGGGGATAGGTGGTGCATATAAACGAAAAAATAAAAGTTTGGAAATACGAAAAGAAAAGTATAAAAAAAAAATTCTTTTGCAGGGGTGTAGTTGGGTAGGTAGTGATGGAAAAAAAATCTTTTGCTGGGGGAAGTTGGGTGGGTGGTGACGAAAAAAAAAAGTCTTTCCGGAGAGAGGGGGTGGAGTGGGTAGGCATGGGGTGGGGTTAGGTGGGTGGGTGTGGGGGTGCGGGGTGGGTTGGTGAGGGTGGGAAATAGAGTGGGGAAGGTTGAGAAGGAGTATTGGAAAATATTTTCTCTTCTCTTGATAAGGAAAACATTTTCCTCCGATTGAAAAAAAATGAGTTGATAAGAAAAATATTTTCCAAACATTTAAACCAACCAAACATGAGAAAATTGAAAATCATAACCTTCCCTTTTATCTCAATCAAGTAAAAAGCTCAAGGGTTTCTAATTTATATGTACTTTGTTTTCCGGTGAAATAAATAAAATGCACGCAGTTATAAACAACAGAGTAGAATATGATATAATTTACAATCACCATTCACCATTAATGTAGAAGTCTTTCTTTTTTCTTTTTTCGTTTCCTGAAAAACTTTTTGGGATAAATATATATTGAATCAAAGATAGAGATATTGTCGCATATTTATCCGAATAAATTCTTCTTTTCCTTCTTCTTATCTCTCAAATGAAACAAATGAATTAAAAAAAAGAAAAGATATAACACATCCACATTTATAAAACCTTTTATTCTAGCTAATACGGAAAAAAATAATTATATTCTTACCTAAGGAAATAAGTTATAAAATTATTTGATCTCCTCACTATCAAAAGTCTCTTTAAAACTCCAAGTGGTACTGATCCCAAATGAAAGAGAAGGTACTTTTAGTGAAAAATTTGTTGCATCAATCAAAGTCAACTTTAAAGTCATGCTTAGACTACCCGTCTGGTCATAGATTTTGTTAAAATATAATAGGAATTTTTGGCAAATACATATTTTGCCATTGATTTTATCTGCATTTTGACAAATTTCCAAAACTCAAATCCCAAAATCAACCCAAGGTCCAAAATATCACTATTACATTTTCCAAAAATTGGCCCAAACTTTAATTCTAAACCACCACCCCTACCCCCAACTCCACCCCCACAAAGAATTTAAAAGAAGAAATATCGGGTTGAAGTGCAGTGGCGGACGCACATGGTGGCAAGCAGGTTCAGCTGAACCCACTTCGTCAAAAAATAATAGTGTGTATGTGTATAAATTACGATTAAAGTTGCGTAAATTTTGTATAAATATTTTATTTCAACCTACTTGACAACTACTATTTTACGACTAAAGTTATATATTTCTAAGATTGAACCTGCCTCCACAAAATTCTGAGTCCGTCACTGTTGAAATCTCCTTAATTAGGTCAATCGTGCATGAGCATCAGGTGCTGACCTAGTAAAAAAGCTACGGATTCATCCGAATTTATGAGTAATTTTGCTTAGATCATGTATATTTTCAAAAATTCTATTAAATAAACAAAAATAATTTATTCCGAATTCAATAAATTAAATATTATTTGATAGAATTTCAAAATAAAAATCCATAAAGTTCAATTTTTAAAGTCGCCTTTATAATACATTTATGTATGTATGAGCTAAGGGTAGAGTATTAATAAGCTCGTAAGCAATGACATTTGTAAGCTCATGAGGCAAGAATCCTTTAATATATATCATACTTCTAATATATAAAATATTATAAATCTTAATTGCATTTACTTAGTCAAGAATTCTTTAATATATATCATACTTCTAATATATAAAATATTATAAATCTTAATTGCATTTACTTAGGCAAGAATTCTTTAATATATATCATACTTCTAATATATAAAATATTATAAATCTTAATTGCATTTACTTAGGCAAGAATTCTTTAATATATATCATACTTCTAATATATAAAATATTATAAATCTTAATTGCATTTACTTAGGCAAGAATTCTTTAATATATATCATACTTCTAATATATAAAATATTATAAATCTTAATTGCATTTACTTAACGCTATCTCTAACTTCTCAAAGTCTACTCTAGCCACATTAAATCTCTAATTGACTTTATAGCGAGTCAATTTTAGACACCTACTAGCATTATCAATTTATAAAGTCAATTCTAGACACCTACTAACATTATCAATTAATTAACATTATTACTATATGAGATTAAAGAACTAGAAATACAAAATAGTTAAGCTAAGCATGATTGCTTATGACTTGTATAAAGTGGTTTAGCGATGCATTAAGGGCCAACTGGCATTTATTTGCATTGGATTAATTGACTTCTCTCTTTTATCTATTTTTTTTTCATATATTTATTTATTTTTATTATTATTTATGTTAGCATTAAGTTGCTCCCTTGAGTCATCCTGGTTTAAGCTGTAGATTAGTCTCCCTTGAGAATGTTGTATTTTCATTATTTACAAATGAATTTTCCTTAACTCTGCTAATAACAAAATCTACATGGAAAATAAAAGAAAATGTTGAAAATAACAATTAATGATCATACACTATGTATGATACCTACATACAAGTTGTACTCTCAAAATATTTTGTCGATACGTAAAACATCTTTAACAAATAAAACAGTCACTGAGTTAATAATAGAGATAAACGGTTGACTACGAAGAAGAAAAAAGAAAATCATAGCCCATTTCCTCACAATATATTTGGCCATTAACGATGATTTTTTCAAATTTATGACTATAACTTTAGAAATTATGGAGTATGGACAAACATAGAGCTTGACTAATTAGGGTTATTACGTATAAAAAAACTGAGTCAACCCAACATAGCCAACTGGCTAATCTGTTGGATTTGACTCATCTTCAGTACTAACCTAGTAAGGTGTTTGCTTGAATACTCCTAGTATATATATTATGATATTATTTATTAGTCCTAATCTTATGATAAATTAATTAAAGGATGCTTAATGATTTTTTGACATTAATTGCTCAATAATCTATATGTACGTAATACGTACATGCATGAGTACTGGATACAAGAGAACGTGTCCACGGCTGCATCGATTCGACTTCTTAATTAAACTAAATCTATCGCCTTCATTCTAAATTAATTAAATGATGGAGTAGTTTTAAGAGGACAAAATTTATTCATTTTCCATTTGATTTAAGGCATTGATTTTTCCGTTTGACTTTAATAAAATTTATATACTGGAAAACTATAAAAATTTATTAGCCCCTACTTGTAAATTCATGTAAAGTTGCATATATTCAAAAATATGTTGAATAAGTTGTTGTCAAAGAAATATATTGGCATGAGTATCAATTATGTGATATAAAATAGTACAAAGAAAAAAATTATAGATAAAAACAGTACAAAGAAAGCAAAAAAATAAAAAAAAAATTATATATATATACTAGTTCCTCGATACATGCATTATACGTGCATATATATAGTCATGTAATGCATAATTTTGTGAATAACTAATCATACATCAAGAATAAAGTAAAAGTTGTCTGTTCAATGTAGATTGTCAGATATGGTGATTTTTTTGCAGGTAAAGATGCTTCGATATAGTCTGAACCTACAAAAATAAAAATAAAATTTAATAAGGTACATGTGATAGTTTACTATTTTAATTTCATGAAGCAAAAACATGTATGAAGCGTACTATTTGATAGATTGATCTTTTTGGTGTATGTTTCTTTCATCTGTTCCGGCCTCGATTATGATCAAGACTCTAGTTGTTGATATAGATATCCCCTCTACAAGTGCAACACAAAGTTTTCTTTTCAATATAAAGTAGGCCATATGAGAAAATATATTGTGAAGATCCAACACAGTAATTGTTTGACCATATAATTAATTTATTGTCCTTGCAAAAGATAAAGGAATTAGCATCTCTAAATTTTGCAATAGCATTACAAGTCATCCGTCCACATTAATTAGCTAATAAATAAAAGAAGATGAGCATTCTCCGGTCATGTATGATAAACTTTTATGATAAGCATAACCCAACATTCACGCCAATAATGAGATGTATTGTAGCAATAGCCTAGCCACATACAATGAAGGGTTGTCCGTTGAACACTCTTCATACTATATAGATAAAAACTTATACAGGGTATACAAATCAAAAATTACTTTTTATATATGTATATTAAATCTCGAACACCTTTAGCGAAATTCCTGACTTCACCATTACATCTTAAGTATATAACTATCATATGATATGAACAACCCTTAATCCTATTAATTGTGAGGTAAGGAAGGACTCTCTAAACTCCATGTTGATAGGTATGCAGTAGAGAAAGGATGCACCTTTGTTATGTCGAAGAACAAAGAGGTTTGCATCAACGAACGACAAAGAATTTTGCTAAGGTTCCACATTATATATCTGATAAAAACTATAGATTCACCTCTATATATGTAGGTCTCACATTATACATGTAGAGGCACACACATATATAATATTAATATAATGTCACGTAGCATCATCTCTGTAGAAGTAAATGAGTTATTATAGACCCAAATCAATGGCAAGAAGATTTAAATTTGTACACTTGCCATCACCAAAGAATTCTATGGCTCTATAATTGAGGACAATCATTTTTTATATACTGATCATTAAGGCTTTGTTCTCATTTTTAAAAGCCAACTAATAGTTTCTCTGTTCTTATTTGAAAAGGCAGCCACGATTGATAACATAATAAGAAAAAGGAACATGCAGTTAGAAACTATTCGGAACATTAGAGACTAATATGATTTATATGAAGGATTACAACAGAATGTGATGACCTGATAGGTCATCTTATGTTTTAAAACTTAATTCTGTATTTCGAAGCCGTAAATACTTCATTTATCCTTTTCGATTTGCGTGCGCAGTCCGGACATTTTTTCGGAAGGCTTATATGTTAAAACTGATTAAAATAAGAATTATACCTTAAAAATTCATTTGAGTTGACTTCGGTCAATGTTCTGAGCAAACATAGTTGTATCCGTATTTTGACGAATTTGATGGGTCCTTATCATAATTTCGGACCTGGGCGTATGCCCGAAATCGAATTCAGAGGTCCTAGCTCAAGTTATTAATTTTTTTGAAAATTGAAAGTTTGAAAGTTTAATGATTTTCAAGAATCGACTAATATTTGATCTTGTTGATACCGGGTCCGTATTTTAGTTTCTAAGTGCGGTACATGTCCAATATTATATTTATGACTTGTTTGTCAAATTTAGTGAGAAATAGAGTTGGTTTGGCGTGATTCGGACGTTCGGTTGTGGAAATAGAAGTTTTAAAGTTTTCATGAAAATTTCTTTTGATTTGGTGTCCGATTCATAGTTCTAGGCATTATTTTGGTATTTTGATCGCGCGAGCGAGTTTGTATGAGGTTTTTGAACATGTGTGCATAATTGGTTTGGAGCCCCGAGGGCTCGGGTGAATTTCAGATAGGCTACAGATGATTTTGGACTTAGAAAATTTTGGTTTTCCTCAGCTTCAGCTGTCATCTGGTTTCCTTCTTCGCGTCCGCGAAGGTACTCTCATGAACGCGAAGAGTGAACTGGGGATGGATGGAAATTCTTCTTCCCAAATGCGAAAGTTGGGTCGTGAAAGCGGAGCAATGGGGGCATTACCTTTCGCGAACGCGTCCAGCCACTTGGGAACGCGTAGGCATGGGACCTGGGGGAGAGGTATTGATCTATACTCTTCGCGAATGCGACACATGGCTCGCGAACGAGTAGGCTGGTGGGTATAAGACTTCGCGAACGCGTAGGTTATTTGAGTTGCTTCTTCGTGATCACGGCAGACCCTTCTCGAACGCGAAGAAGGCCTGATGCCAGTGATTTAAAACAGACCAGAAAACAAGATTCTTCCATTTTTTCATAAACTCTCCATTAGAGCTTGGCCTAGGTGCGATTTTGAAGAGAAAACTCAACACCAATTCATAGGTTTGTACTCTTTAACTCATTTTCTTCCATTTCTAATATCACCCATTAATTCCTAGCCCTAATCTTTGTTCTTCCATGGTAGAAAACTAGGGATTTAGGAAGAATTGGAAGGTTTTTCAAATTGGGGATTTAGACCTCAATTTAAGTTCGGATTTCGAAACTAATTACATATCGGGCTAGGGGGCGAATGGGTAAATAGATTTTGGTCCGAACCTTGGGTTTTGATCAAGCGAGCTCAGGGTCAATTTTTTAATTTTTGGGGGAAAGTTTGGGAATTCTAGATTTATGCATTGTAATTGATTCCTTTAGCAATATTTGATATTATTGAGTCAATTGTGTCTATATACGAGTGGTTTGGAGGCGGATTCTATGGGAAAGGCCCTGGTAGAGCTCTGAATTGACTGCGAAATGAGGTAAGTATTGTGTCTAACTTTGACTTGAGGGAATTAGGAACCCTCGGACTATGTGCTATGTGAATCTCATATGAGCGGCGTATACGCGAGGTGACGAGTGCTTATACGCCGGCGAATTATCTGTTTTCCCTGATTTTTCGCTTCTCCTCAATTATTTCTTTCCCTGTCTTAACTGTTATATGCTCTAAATGCTTTCCATGCTTAATTGCTACCTGTTAATCAATATCTTCTCCTGCTAATAATGTTATCTCTTCTCATAGTTTCATGATTCCTTACTATTTTCTTAAATTGACTTACATGCACCTTCTATTGTCAATCACTGGGTTTGATCTCGCTGTGTAGCATTAATTTTTGTAGATTCTTATGTTGTACAAGGTTCTCCCTCTCTGGTTGAGTTTGGTATTTAGTTATCGTAAAGGTTTCCGTGGTTTGAATTGTTAATTTGACTGTGCACATTGAGTATTTGGTACTGATATGGTGGGATCGGGTTGCACGCCCCAACAGGTGGAATAAGGGTGGATTAATATGGTGGAATAAGGGTGAACTTGTACTGTACGGTGGGATCGGGTTGCACGCCGCAACAGGTGGAATAAGGGTGGATTGTTTCGGTGAAATAAGGGTGGATTATGATACTGATATTGTGATATGGTGGGATCGGTTGCCCGCCGCCACACACATACACACACACACACACACACACACACACACACACACACACACACATATATATATATATATATATATATATATATATATATATATATATATATATATATATATATATATAACTCGTTGTTATTAATATTGTTATGATGAAATAAGGGAGGATTATGTGATGTACGGTGGGATTCGGGTTGCGCGCCGCAACAACCTATGTGTTTCTATTTCCTTGAGCTGTGTTTGTTTACGGTATTTTCATCTGGACTCTAAGGATTGGAAATTATGAACGTCGCTGGCTTATTTCCTGAAGTTGTAGCTATTATTCTCAATTGACTGCCTTATTTCGTTCTGTATTTTCCTTTTGTCTTTATTATATACTGTGTACAGGTTGTAGTGTGAGTGACCCCCCTTAGCCTCGTTACTATTTTGTCGAGGTTAGACTCACCACTTACAGAGTACATAGGGTCGGTTGTACTCATACTACACTTTGGACTTCTTGTGCAGATATTGGCATTGGTCCCAGCTCATCGTGAGGTGTAGAAGCTCGGATTGGCATTTTCGGTGTGATGACCCAAGGGGTCATTTTATGAATCTAGACTCCGTTCTAGACTTATTAGTCATAAAAAGATTAATTTTAACTACCTCAATTTTCGTGCGCAGTTCGGGCGTGAAACCGGAAAGCTTCTATGTGAAAATATAAGAAATAATAATTTTTAGAATTAAAAATTTGGTTTTAGTTGACTTGAGTCAACATTTTGAGTAACAGACTCGGATTTATGTTTCGACGATCCCGGGAGGTCCACAGTAAAATATGGGACCCGGTCGTATGCTCAGAAATGAATTCCGAGGTCCCAAGCCTTAGAAATCAATTTTTGAAAGAAATTATTTTGTTGAAATATTTATGAAATAAAAAAAGAATTAATGTTTAAAATCATTGGTATCGGGCCCGTATTTTGGTTTCGGAGCCTGGCACAGATTTGTTATAATATTTAGGCCTTGCCTGTGAAATTTGGTAAAAAGCGGAGTTCGTTTGATGTGATTCGAACATCCGCTTGGAAAGTTATGAACTATAAGTGTTCTTCAGCAAAATAATGAGTTTGAGGTTTAATTCGTTGTTTTACATGTTATTTTCATAATTTGATCGCACGATCAAGTCCGTATGATGCTTTTAGAATTTGCGTGCATGTTTGATTTAGAGCCCCGAGGGCTCGGGTGAGTTTCAAATAGGTTTGGGTTGTGTTGCGCTCGTTCTTTCTTATGCTTCGACGTCGTTTCTTCAGGCATAAATGATATCATATTGAACAAATGAGCTCCGATTTCTGTTTTGAATGAAGTATTAGATCTGTATCGTAATTACGAACCCGTAGCAAAAAGAATCATCAAATTTGGACATCGTGGGAGGGTTTTATGGGTATTTTACTAAGGTTGCCAATTTGTTTAGGTTAATTACGAAATTGCCCCTGACAGCGTATTAAAAATCTGCACAAATTGCAAATATTAAAACCTACATATCTCCTTCATTATAAGGCCAAATTGAGTGATTAAAAAGCCTAACTTGACTAGAATTTCACAAAGAATCCATTGGATACATAAAAATCGAGTTTCGAGATTGTTTGGAACGAAAAACGAGGCAAAATAGCTGATAAAAAAATATATATAAAACGGGCAGACTTCTTCTTCTTCAAATTTTCGAACCCCACAGCCCTAGGAATGAATTTCTTCACCAAATATCTTCCCCAAATCATAGGTAATCAATTATAAACTTTACTCTTTCAATTACCCATTGTTTTTCATCACTTTTAAATCAAATACTAAGAATTTTCATGGTAAAATTGAGGGTTTGTGTAGAATTAGAGAATTTTATAAAAATCGAATCTTTACCTCGAATTGAGGTCGGATTTTGAAATTAATTGTATATTTGGGTTCGTGGGTGAATGGATAAACGTAATTTGGTCCGAACCCCGAGTTTAAACCAAGCGGGCCCAGGATCGGGTTTTCATTTCTTTTTTTAGAAAACTTAAAAAGATTATATTTTTCAATAAAGTTAGTTCCTTTAGCATTAGTTAATGATATTAAGTTAATTGTGATTAGATTCGAGCAAGTTAAAGGTGAATTCAAAAGAAAAAGCAATAATTGAGCAGTGAGTGGCCTGCAAAATTGAGATAAGTGTTTGATCTAATTTTGACTTGAGGGAATAGGAATCCCCACTTGTTTGCTATGTGAAATGCATGGGCGTGGTGTATAGGTGAGGTGACGAGTATCTATGCACCACCCAATTTGCTTGTTAAGCATGATCCCTTTTCCCGTTCCCAACTTAATTGATTCTTGTCTTAATTGTTCTATGTCCATTATTGTTTCTATGACTACTTGGTCTTGTTATTTTATTGTTAGATATTGTTGTGGTTATTTTGAAAAGAGTATTAGTTGTTTTAGCTCGATTCCTTGTGGTACAAAACGGTTGAGCGGTTTGGCATTGTTTTTACAAATTATATATATGTATATGTTCCTATTGGTTCCATTGTTGATAATATTGAAGAAGTGATGAGGAATGCAGTTTAATTATTTTGTGATTGTTGAGGTTTACGTGGTTGTCGGGTTTCAATTGATTGTTGTTAATTGTTGTGGCGAGTGTATTAAAAGTGTTGGTTGTTCTTTTGATTTTTATCATGGTACATAAAGACTGAGCTGTGTTGACAGCGTTACGATATTTATATATATTCTGGTTGGTTTTATTGTGAAATGATATTGGTTAAAGCTTACGAGCTATACGGTTTTCTGTTTGAAATTGTGAAAATAAAATTATTGTGAAAGGTTTGGCCTGAATTGTGAAAGTCTCATAAATAAACTGATATGATATGTCAGGTGGGAGCAGGTTGCACGCCGCAATAGGGGCAATAAGGGTGATATATATATATATATATATATATAT